>BOSO01000487.1:315036-387179 GCA_018403395.1 Gorsachius goisagi
TATGTACTTTATCACTACAACACACTGAAGCATGGCACAATCAAAAAAAGGACATAAAAAGTTTGATTTAAAAATAGTAACTATTTTGTTTATATTGACAAAGCAGTCTTAAAAGTGGGAATATAATTCCACAGACAAGTTCATAATTAGGTCTGAAAAGGAACTTCTCCCGAGAGCACTGTTTTACCACAGTTGGACACTAAGATTTCCTTGAATGTTTTTTCCAAAACCCCAAGGTAAATGCCATTGATGGAAACCCTGTGCCTGACCTGGTGGACTTTTAGGGTTATCCAAATTTCAGGTGCCCACAAACCTCTGGCAAAACTCTCTTTGTCACACACAAAACCTCTCACACTGTTTAAAAGTGCAATTTCTGGTCTAATCCAGCATGTCGCCTGACCTTTCCCAAAAAAGAAATGCTGTAAACCCAATTTAAAGTATTTCCTTGAAAGCCTCGGCATACTCAAAGCATTGCCATAGCATTACTGAGGCATCTGCCAGTAATTTCAAAACCATCACCCTGCTCCTTTGGGGAAATTCTTCAGTTTAAGAGATCATCAGGATGGCAGAAGACTTAATATTACAATCTGGATTTCTTTTGTCTTTTCAGAACTGTGAGCATGAAGGTAAGAAGAATATACTACAGGAGAAGTACAAGGATCTATCAGAATTGTGAGAACTCACAACACATTTGAAAACTATTTGGGGGTCAAATCAAGGACAACACTGGGAAAATACAGGAGAGAGGAGAGATGAAAAGATTTAAGGCAATGTCCACCAAACAGAATAATGTCATCAGTAAAGAAGGGGGGAAAAAAACCACAAAGAAAAAAACCCACCAAACCCCAACCAAACCATGACAAGCATACTAGCATGGGGAACTGATCAGAAAGAAAAGTCTCTGCCATAGAGGAACATTCATATTATATAGTGATAAAAACCTGCATAAAGACCTGAAAGCAAAGTTCCAGCTGAAACACCTTTGTCCTGCTTGACCATGCATCGCCTCCTACGGAGGAAATACAGGCAGCTGGATCACATTTTCAGAGATGCCTTCTGTAGAGAAAGCCCATTTCTACCAACTGCTGTGAATGGATTGCAAGTGGCAGGGTTAGACGGATCAGCAGCAGTAAGCATGGGTTTATAAGGAGCAACCAATACTGAAAAGAACCCTCACCAGGACTACTTCCTTTGTCTTTAATGCAACTGCAAACTACAGGCAGATCTGCCCAAGTGCCATCACCCTCATTCAAAATGCAGACACACACATGTAGGGCAAGGTTTAGCACAAAGGAATTACATAGCTGGTACAGCTAATTTGTAATCTGCAAACTATTCACCAGCTAAATCATCTTGGTAGCATTCATATGCTATGTATTATTGTGACAACATCATAGATAAAAGAAAAAAGGCTGAACACTACTTTGATATTTTTTAAGGCCAAAGATGCATTCAAAATGAGACCTGGGCCACCACTGGAGTCTTACACTTCCTGCTCTCTTTAAACCCTATATTTGACTTGATATTAATAGAAAAAAATAGTACTGCAATTTATGACCCATTCATCCTTAAACTACAAGGTTGTTACATCTAATACACTGAAACCTATGCTCACCTGAAATGCATTTTAAAAATTTTTGGCCAGTCACCCAAAGAAACATGGTTTTGCTTATGAAGAAAGGGTATAAACATAAGACAAAGTAAGGTTTCTATAAATAGAACAAGTGAAAAAAAGAAGTCCAGACCCAAAGCCAACCAAATAAAAGGCAAAAATTCCTGAAGTTCAGCTACATTAATTTAGCTGGATTACTTGTTCACAGGAACTTGAGTATCTTTCATGAAATTCTTAAAACCAACCTCTGCTCAGTATCAAACCACACATTCCTCAAGAAGGAGACCTAAATCACAAGGCCATAATACAAATATGTTAGGCTTCTGCATGTATCAGCATGGTTGCAGTGTTTCTTGTAGTGGATATATATATTAGGCTTTCCCTCACTTTCAAGAATCCATGGCAGTCTAAGTTACATAACTTATTCTCTTATTAGTCATATTCTCCTATAACGTAATTAGATGCATCATACTATGTACATGCTATTCATGTGTACATTATTATCTATGCTCCATCTCACCTTTTTGAAATACTGAAAGCCTATGAACATGGAAAACAACATTTTTCGGCATTAGTCTGTGGGAGTTGTGTATTATCCCTAACTTATGTCAGCAAAAACATTCTCAACACACCCACAGATGCTCTTTGGAGTCCTTACGTGTATTGGCATTCTTCCTGCCCCATATGGGTATCTGTGTAGGCTTAGTATCAAGGAGGAGCAGAGAGAGGTTAAGTGTGGTGTGACACAGTGCCTGTGCCCTTCTGCTTTGACACTCGCACTGCTCATAGCAGCAGTGCCTTCCCAGAGAAGTGAGACTCCAAGGTACCTGCATCCAGTGAACTCTGCTGCCAGCCTGAAGCTCTGTCTCGGAGTCCCACATGGTCTGCAATTCTAATGTTGTGATAAGTTAACTTATGCTTGAGAATATCTTCATTTGCTAAACACCTTTTAGAAATTATATCCTCCTGTTTACTTGGGTTTTATATTTAAATAAAGATATATATGTTGATGGACTCATCACGCATTGAGGACTTTGTTTGGAACACTAAGCCTGAGATTTAACAAAACTTTAGTTGTATGACTCCTGTGTCTACAACTAAGAATAAACATAGCTTGAACAGCAGACTACCCCTTTCTCACATGAGATAAACAATGGTTAAAATTCCTCATACAGTTCCAAAACCCTCACTGCAAAATCCTTTTTTCAAGAAAAAGCACCATTTCTCCAAATAAACATCCCCATCACACCTTCCAGGACCTTCCAGGAAAATCATGTATAGAAACACATGCTTACTCATCGCACCGAGAAAATATACACTAAAGAAAAATTCTAGAAAAGTAGTTAGAAAAGTATCTGTGATTCTACCATACAGAAAGTAAGAAAGTAAGATGCTACATTAGAATTGTTACTGCTTTCACAGCATATCTGAAGGTATCAAAACCTAATTTTACCTTCTAAGAGAGGTCGAATATTGCTGCTGAAAATGTATTGCTGTGTCCCTTTGCTTCATTAACATGTCAATCTGTTTCTGAAGACGTCTGTTCTCCTCCTCAGCCTGTTCCAGGCGGCTCAGATCCGTATTGTGACTTGCAATCTTCTCATTGTACCGTTTCCTTAGGGCATCATAATCCTTCTTCACGCCCTCTAGCTTGTCCATCGCTGTATCGTAAAGTTTATTTAATATCTCCGATGACCCATTTTGCTTCATAACCTAAAAATGCCAGAAACTGGATTAATATACTCAGTTTTTAATCAGTCCAATAAGTTTGACTTAAAATATACATAAAGAACAATATTAGAAAAAATATTAAAATACTTCAATAATCATTCTTTTTAATGACTAAGGAAACACTGAGCCTCTTCTAAGCATTACTGTTACTCTAAGCATTACTATATCTGCTTATTATTAACTGGAAAAAATCTGCTTTATCACAACTTAAGAGTGCACAGGTTTATGAAAAATCTCTCTCTAATGGTAATTGCTATCAACAGTTGTTTTTTCAGTACTTTGTAGTTTTAGCAAGAGAGAATCATTACTCGAGAACCATAATAGCTGTAATTTAAGAAATGACCACGAGGTGGCATTCATCGCAGGTTGTCTATAGCCTCCATGAACAAATCAAATTATTTTGAATTTCAAGAGAATAAAATCTACCCTAAATATGTTATACACATAGACATGTATTTTAATATTCAAACAATGTTTATCTGAGAACTACCAAGAGAGGTTTGTGTTTCAAAAGCTATCTACAAAATACAAACAGGAAGAGAAAAAAATCCATTTAAACATAAATAAAACTTGACCTAAATCTTAGTTTCAAATTAATTTCCATTGACATAAGAATCTTGTTGTAAATAGCAACGTTGATGATAGATGACCAGCAACAACAGAAATCCCCTAATGAGCTTCAGCAAATCTAGTCCTTCTTCCTTCTCAAAATGCAAAAAAAGTGCCTGAAATGAGGCCTTACCTTCCCCCCTGTTTTTTAAATGCTATGCTCATTTTTCTCTGCTTTTGTCTTTTAAATTGAAATTTGGCTTTGATGGAGCAGTGGAAAGAAACAGAAATACTCTATATAGAGAGGTGCCAAGAATTTATATAATCTTAACATTAGCCTACAAAGGTATATTCCCAACTATCTGAAAATAAAAGTATTAAAAAATTAGAAGGAAAGAAATACAGAAAACAGAAGCTCTATCAAAAGTTGAATCCAAACACACAGCAACTACCCTATATGCACCAATTGGCTCCTTGTCTTCTTTTTGTGTCTTATATTCAGAGTAAGGACCAGTTCCTGAACACAGAAGCAGCTGGATGCCTGCAGACCGAAAGGAGACTGAAAGAAAACTGCCCACTCTTCCCCCCATACCCACTGCCCACAGGTAGCGAGCAACACCCATCCCTGTCAGGAAACCACTTCTTTACACAGGCAAAAGAGGAGAGGCAAAGCTCTTCAGGCTGGCACTGATCTCATTTAACCAACCAAGATACGCAAAAGCAGCGAGTTACTGCTCTCGAAGGGGTCCTGGAACAAGGCTGCACTTTGGCGAGCCTCATTGGCACAGCTATTTCCACATCCATCCCTAGCCTCAGCGGATGCATAACCCACACAGAGTTGGACCCACGATTAGCTAGCGTGCTTCAGTGAACCATTTCAGATAGACTAAACACGTGATAAACTGCAGGCATACATAAAGTATAAATACATGTGGATTTAAACCCGCTCAGGAGACCCGTTTTCCTGAAGACTACTTCCCAAAGCATTCCAAGAACAGGTTTGAGAGCCAAGTATTTGAGAACCCAAAGAGAAACAAACCACTTCTCACTGTCTAAAGCATATATGGACTTTTTGCTGAAAACACACTAAATAATTAAAGAAGGACAAATAATAGAAATCGGATGGAATTCAGCATAAACTTGGTAACAGAGATTTGATGGAGGAAGGCAGAGAGGCCGTAAACAGGAAGCAGTGCAAGAAGGAAGGTCTCCCATTCAAAATCCCAGCCTGAGAAAAAGTAAATAGTCCCAGCTGGACCAAGGGAGACAGCCATGGCAACAAGAAACTTCATATGCGAGCAGCAGAAACTTAAGCTGGTCAGCTGCCACACAGCAAATCCACAACAAGCCCACATGAAGAGTAACCCCATCAAAAGTTTTTGCTCTCTGAGGCCACCAAGATGCTGAGTTTTGCTACAGCCTGACGATGAAACAACACGTCAGAGGGAACAACATAAATAGCGTCAGACTAATTCAGATGAAAAATGACACAGACAAGATAAGACTCTTGGCGCCCCTTCGAGACACCGTGATTCACCCTGACATGCTGAGAAATGGAGTTACACAACTTTCTCATTGGGAGTCGCATACATAGTTTTCTTTAAAGGTTTAATCGTAATGTTGACATAAGACTGAATTTCTGGAAATAATCATTGACAAGGATACTTCAGCCTCCTTCTGTGCTGCCAGATAATTTCAAACTTCAGGACAGAGCCTTCTCTTGGAGGTTTTACATCCCTGCTTTGCAAACTGGGAAACTGAGGCACGGAACAATGAAGCAATTTGTCCAGGTTTACACAGCAAACCCTTTCTGCCACACAAAAGCATTGGCCACCTCCTGAACCAAACCACTAAACCATTTCACAGCAGAACTCTCAAGATAGCTTTAGAGGAAGGGATCAAAAGGAAATACAGATCTTCACTCCTCTTTGCACTAGCCCTCAAGCACCTCCTAAAGCACCATTCAGCACATCCAGCTTGCTTTGACCTTCGCCCCTCCTACCCTAGCAAATAATTATTTTTGTTTGCATAGGTTTTGCTTCTGAAGCCTAATGTTTGACTTGCAAGTTTGCCTTGTGAATCAGCCTACACAGTTAACCGAGATATTCTGTTTAACCATTCCACGTGCTACTGTAACTATTCTAACTAAATGTTCAGACTTTTTCATATGTGAACCTGATAAAACCAGTTGCTCCTTACTATTACTTTACTTTCTTCAGAACGCGTGAATGTTGTCCTATAGACACCCTGTTATATGCAGTTCTGAAATGTCCACCTCCTCCTGAAAAGCTTGTCTTTTTTTTTTAAGTTCAAAAACATTAATCAACCTGTAGCTTTGTTCTAACTGAAAAGCTCTGCAAATCTAAATAACCAAACTTAGCTCAATCATTCCCCAAACCACTACAGTGTCACTAGAATAAAAAACAACAAAAAAATCTGACACTCATTTTTTTATTGTGATACTTTCCAAAAACCAAACATAGAATGCAAGTTTAAAGCTAGCCCTGTCCCATAAAGTACCCTAGGAAAATAGTCATCTGTTTAATCACTTGGCAACTTCAGGATAGGATTTTTGATGCCTCTCCACACACTTACAAAAACCACCACGCATATACAATCTTCCTCATGTACTTTTTTTCATCTCTGCATCAAA
This sequence comes from Gorsachius goisagi, assembly GCA_018403395.1. NCBI lineage: Eukaryota > Metazoa > Chordata > Aves > Pelecaniformes > Ardeidae > Gorsachius > Gorsachius goisagi. The sequence continues at coordinate 321,582 of BOSO01000487.1, forward strand.
ATTTCTTAATGCCACCTAATATTTGGCATCCCTTGTTCTTTTTTTTCAGCTAAACACAGAAAATCAATCAGTATCCAAGATCTCATTTTCTCCCCTAGTGCTGTAAAATGTAAGGCGGATGTTTTAGAATGAGTAGGGCATGTAAAAGGCAGCAATGATGCACGTTCAGTTTTATTGACTTATTTATCAAAGGAGCGATTTGTGATCTCTCCTAGCACTTAACACTGCGAGCTGTAGCTCACCTGCTGCTGCTGGCTGCGCAGGTCCGTTATCTCTTTCTGATCCTCATCATGAAGTCTCTTCATTTCCTCACATGACTGCTGGAGATGATTATGTTCTCGCACCAGTTGCGTGTTTTTCCTCTTCAAGGTATCCATGTCCTCCTTCAGCTGCGACTGGTCGCTCAGCAGCCGGCTGTGCAGCGTGCTGTCATGGCACACACAAAAAAATGCTCTCAGAGGCCAGGTTGCCAGGACAAAGTCCTGGACTAATTCATTTCAAGCATGGGTTTCCTACCAAGAAAGCAGGTCAAACTAACTCTGTTTGATATATTTGAGTATTCCAAGCACCAGGAAAAAAAGAAACCAGAAACAAACAGGGACGTAAATATGAAAATACACGACAGTACACAGGACTCTTAATCAGCATCGGAAGAGATGATGGATTTACACCACCCATCAACATCATTTCATAGCCATTTTAAAAGCAAGCAGATAGACAGAGATGTTGTAATTCATAAGATGATCCTGGAGATAATAGGAATTATTCCACTAACCACTTCCACTTTCTCTTGGGCCATGCAGCTGAGCAACAGCTAACCAAAATACAGATGAACATTATAAAAATCTCCTTGTATGCCATTATTTTAAAAACAAAGCAAGAAAAAAAAACTCAAAAAAGCCCCCCACAACCAATAAAAACACACTAGGAATGTTCCAACCACATTCAAGCAGGTAAAAAAAAAAAAAAAAAAAAAAAAATCTATCAGTTACTCCAAACTTCACGATACAAGACATCATCATTGAAAGAAATACACTCACTTAAAAATTAAACAACCGAGAGCCACATGATGAGGCTATGATTCAGATTATAATTCAAGGTAGCAGTGCAAAATTAGACCAGACCACTGCTGAAAAAGAGGGGAAAAAACCCAAAAGGAATTGAACGTTATTTTAATACCATAGATCAAATACAGAGTGACATTTGGATACGGACAAGTATTTTTGTTGAATGATTTGAACTGAACTGTCACACCTGCTGGTAAAGTATTTTAAGTCCATATTTATTAAAAAAAACCCCCATATATAACACACAGCAGTGAATAGAATCAATTTACTTCTTATAATACTTTGTATCCCTTCCTTATGAAGTGAAACACCAACATTTCCTGCACAGAATGACCCAAAGCATTTAAAAAACCAAAATCTTCCTTAAAACTAGGACAACCTGCTAAAGAAAAGCCTTTGACAAATTATATTCACACAATTCAATACACATGATCTTTACATGTAGGTTATTAATCTGTTACGTGTTATTCAGATTTTTTTTTTATTTAGAATTTTTTTTTTTTAAAAAAAGCATGGGGTTCTAAGAGTTGCTGCAGAAGAAAACAACATCTGAATAGTACATTCTATTTGATTCTTTTCTTTACCCTGAGAATTACTCATAGAACAAACAGAAATTGCATGTACAGTTTTCAACATGTGTTGTCATGTTTTGGGCACCTAAACTCCAACAGTGAGTTTCAGCCTCCCTGAAGTTTTAAGTATGAAACTGAATTATTCAAATGCAAGTAAGTTCTTATAATAAAAAGAATTACCCCTGAATCAATTAAAACACGTAGTACTTTCTTCTGACCAGATAATCTTAGTCTCTAGCAAGTGTAAACGCAAAAGCTTGTACTTGTGTACATGCGGCATTTCACAGAAGCCTAAACTGTTGGACTCTGAGGAATACAGCTATATTCTTGGTATACTTGAGTATTTCAATCAATCGCTCTATCTTCTAAAACTCAGGGTTTTTCCTCCTCATATAATAGGATAAATCCTTTTATACTATCAGGAAAATACTGAAAAAAACCACAGTGTAAACCAGTATGGTTTCAGGGACTACAGGACTCCTAAATAAAGTAAGCGAAACACTTTCTTTTTTTTAGGCTAAAGAAGGCAATTGTTTCACATCAGCATTGGACAGACACAGGTAATTCAGCTCTGAAAAAAAAAAAATCCACCTACAGTGTGCAGAAGGCTAATGCTTTGCACAGAATTCACTAGCAAATTAAAGGACTTGAAAATTCTCAAATGAAACTAGGAATAAAGCTCTTTCTAAAGAAGCCACACAACTTGCAACATCTGTACACGTTGGTCATCTTTAATACTATTTCCAGGTTTTGGAAGAATGTATGGAAACGATGCTTATCCTTAAATGGCCTGAAGAGTTGTGGGTGAAAGTGCTATCTAAGAACCAGCAATCCCCAATGAAAACAAATGCTGTCATTAATACTAGTCATATTTTGTAGTGTACATGTAAGTGAAATAAACTTCAAACCAAGAATTTATCTGCATTTCTGAGCTGTCTTCCTTTCAAGTGAAGAAAACATGTTCCTACTTGCATCAGTGACTTTTTTAAACAGAAATACATTCTAGAAATAGTCACCAATTTATCCCTATTTTATTGCACTTTCATAACTGCTTACAGCTCGTCTAAACTTGTGTTAAAACTTACAAAAGACTGTGAAAGCTATCACAACCTATTAAAAAACAGCAACAAATTACGTTCTCTTTAATTACATGCTGCTCTCTAGCTTGACAGTAAGACTATTGGATTGTAATTGCAAGTCAGTAACTAAGCTTTCCTTGTCAGTGTCCCATCAAGACGTCAGGGACTTCCATCTTAAATTCTTCAAAATAAAACAAGCAATCCATACTTTATCATTTCACATAGGCCAGAAACATTTTATCTGATGCATGCAAATGTTAATCTTGCGATTAAGGTGGAAAAACAAAATAAAAAGTAGATTTGATTACCATGTTCTAATACTTTATGATCTCGCACAGACTCGTAAACTCTTACCTCATATAGCTTTACTAATACTTACTGATAAAAGTCTGCCTCTTTTGCTGCTTCTTCACACCTCTTTAGTGTCTTGGTGTGTTGATTCTGCAGAGACTGTAGGTCTGACATGGCCTTCATGCACTGAATCTTCAGTCTTTCATAGTCATGATTTGGTTTTGGACTAGGCCTAGCATGGAAAAAGAATATAAAGTTGGACATCAGCTACTAAAGAGAATGAAAAGTCTGGGAAATTACTATCCAATAAATAGTATCATACAACTGTTGATACTTAGGTTATACTATGCTTTAATTTAAATACTGACCACTTGCAGATGCAACCACAAATAACAACTCACTGACTTTAACCTGTATTCATCTCATACTGAGACCTAACATCTAATGAGATAATTCTGTCTAACACAGCCAAAAATAGTCCTGAGTGTACTTTCTCTTCTGAGAAGCTGTATCACAGGCAGAACTGTCACTTGACAGAAGAACAAGTCAACCACAGTACGTTCGGCTTTCCTGTGCTACCATGTCAAAACGCAAATTTTGTTCAAATTATTAGGAACCTCCAATAAGCAATTTTCAGTACATTGAGCAAAGTGAAAGCCTAAGCCAGACAATTTTTTACTGAAATTTTTTAGAATGTCAGGATGATTGGGAAAGGAGAATTTTTTTAAAATAATCTACCTTGTCCAGCAATTGACCAACACAGATCATGTCTAGAATGTCTGGTCATTGCACATGATTACCTTTATTAGAAAAATCATAAATCATGCTAGAAACTAAATTAAGAGGATTATGCCTTCTTGTTTTGAAGCACTAAACTTCTAAAAGAGACTCTAAATTGAACTGTTCCTCCTCTACAGTCACAAAATTTTTGCACCATTGAATTTTCTAGTTTCAAAATGAAGCTTGACAGCTGTCCCTATGCCATCCCTAGGGTCTCTTATAACTCCACAGGCAATGAAAAAAAAAATCCACACCAAAAAGAAAACAATTGCTTTCTAATTTGACTCTGTTTGTTCTCATATCAGATTTGCTCTATTGCTGCACAGAACACCGCTTCTCCCTCCCACCTCAGTCTCTCCCTAATGTCTTTGCTCTAAGTGCAGCCTGAAAAGCAATCAGAATTCTCTTTGCTTCATACAAAACCAGCAACACAGATTCTGGAACTGAAATGCAGCTGGCAAATGAATCAAAATGAAAACGGTTTAACACTACTGCAGTGGTGAGAGGAGTTAAAAAAAAAAATGTCAGCCACATCTGATTCACAGACTTTTAGGGAGTGTATGTACGGCATGAAGGTGTTTTTTTAGCAACCCAGTTGAATTTGGGTTGCCAAGTAGTAAGGCCTTCAGTTGTAATTCCTCTTTTTTCTCCTTTCTCTAGAGAAGTGCTCCTGGGGAAGACAAAACCAGAAAACCTTTCCTTGACTGGCAGACTTCAGCAACACTTAAAAGCCAAGTTCATATTAAGTAACCAAATATTCAAGTCACATCTACAGGGATGTCTTTTGGGAGTTTTTTCATTCACTGTTTAGGGGTGCCAAAAGTAGTGGTACGTTATTCATGCAGTGTTATGGACATATTACTGCAATTACTGCAATGTTCTTTTAAAATACAACCCTAGTTAGCATAAGTAAAACTCAATTTGAAACGTTCACACCCTTGACAGAATCACTAAACACCCAAGTATTGATTTGAATTAGACTTTAGGGTGAAATTATTGAAAGTAGACACCATCTGTCCACCACAGTCATTAAAATGACAACGTTAATTGAAGCACAATTTAACTCTCAGTTGAAGCATTAAGCTTACTGAGACCCATTAACACATGTTCATATTAAGCTTGTAATCATAATTTCATATTTGTGCAAAATACTTCAGTGTATGAATTTTCACTAAAGAGTAACTACTTACTAGGTCAGTCTCAAAGCTATGGCGAGAATTTGCTCTGCAAGTCTACCATCAATCACACGTATTTTATATATTGCTGAAGTAACACTAGCATTATTCTAAAAAGAAAAAACAAAAACAAAAAAAAACCTACAAACATATGGATACCATGTAGGTAACCACAGAGATTAGCCTACCTACACAGTGAGGAAGGAACAAAAGTGCCACCAGTAACATCCTGCATTCTAGCTCACCTACATAAAATAAAAACCACCTGGATAGCCAAGGCCATACATTCTGCAGCGCTGTTCCAAGGGTTTATGTCTCAGCAAGAAAAAAAGGGATATGCACAGGACGAATATGGGTCAGAAGTCAAAAATCAAAACTCTTGCACAAAGCAGTCCATTCAAATGCAGGTAGAGTTTGACTCTTGTTTAAGTAAGACCACCACAGTTTATGCTAAAATGCCTCAAAAAATACAGAAAACTATGAATTCAATAAGGGGGAGTTGTCAGTTACTGTTTTGGAAGCACTGGTTCAAATGTTAACAAAATTTAAAATGCTAGTGTCAAAGGTCCAACTGTTTTTCTTATATTCATGTAATGACTCTAAAAATCCTTTCTATTCCAGTAGAATTAGCCTGAGCATAAATCAAGGCCACAGAGAGACTGACATTTACATGTCCTAAAAGCTAATGCCAACAGCAGATCCAGCTTTGTGGGTAATGCCTACCCAATAACTTGAAAGTGTTTTTATTTGCTATTGCAATTCCACTAACAACAACTTCAGATTATAGATGAAACAGTCTCTTCTCAAAGGCACTTTTCAGGGGGTTTATTTGCATTTCAGTTCTCTTCTACTACTTCATACATAGTAAGAATAGTAAGTTTAAGTCTATAAAATACACCTTGAGCACACTAAATAAACTATTTGCTCAAATCTTTGCTTAATCACCACAACACATGCACAGATACAGTCACTGTCAAGTGACACAAGCACAGCATGAGCAATGCTACTCCTGTCCAGCAGGATGACACATGTTCATCTGATTCAGCACATCACAATCCACTTCTGTGGCTCCTCTTCCACCACTCTAGAGTTCGTCAACACTTACTGTGGAAAACAGCTCTCGGTTCTGCAACTGCCAGCCTTCACAGCCAGCACAGCCCAGCCTACAAATGTGTTTGGAGCTGCAACTGTTTTGAAGCACGCTATTGTGACGTGTCAAGATTTGCCTCTGCACCACCTGTGTTTGGTACAGCCACAGTTACAGCAGCATACGCAGCCAGCAAAGAAAAAGCCCTTTCTGGGTCATAAAAGTCATCATCTAGATAATGATCTTTCAGCTTTCACACTTCATCATAATAGTTCGCAATGTCTGGGCTTTGGCTCCTGGAAGGCTGAAGATTAGTTTTACATGAGAAAAGAATGCAAAATAAAATTAAAAAAAAAAATACCAGCAAGCTTTCAAAAACTATAGATGTGCCTGTGGATGGGAGGAGCAATTGCTCTTATCCTGACGAAAAAAAGAGTCAACTAATAATCTTCATTCATTTCCCACTCTTCAAATATTTAATTGTTTGGAAGGCAGCATCCTCCATCTAACATACACTGTCCAAGCACTGCCCAAATGCAATGTTTATTTTGATGAGGAGCTGTTCTTTAAGCTGTAAACATTTATATTTTCCACAACATACAAATCCTACACTGGCAGCAAGACATTGATTTAACAATTAAAGAGCAAAAACTAGGGCAGTCTAGAGGACAGCTCATCAAAACTATATTAATAGCATCCTGGATTATGAGGAACATTATTGTAAGCTATAAAATCCTCAATGCCTAAGATCCAGTGACTTTAAATAACAAATCCCTCTGTATAAATGAGTAACTGGAAGCTATGCAAAAGATGTTGACATTTGACAACCTTTTCCTCTCCCATCCCCACAACATTTGGAGACCCTCAGATAGAACACAATGCTCTTAAAGTAGTCCTCAGAACTAGGAGGGAGGATTAAGATGGGTAGCTAAGGAGTCAATAAAATGCCAGGTTCTCTCAATTCCAGTTCACTGGTTCAAAGCTTGACCTTATCTTGTAAGGACAAAAAGTTTAATTAACCACCTGACCACGTACAGATAGAGCTGATGAAGTAACATAAAAACAAATAAAACATTGAAGTTCAGAGAAGCTATTCATCATAGCAACACCTCCCAGAAAATCTGTTCTTTGCTCTTATTTTGGATTCAGTGACAGACACTTTTTTCCAAGGTTCAAAAAATCTCTTACATGGGCGTACTGCAGGCAAAAAGTACCTGCTCAGTGTGCCCAAAGTCACATTTATAAACATTAGACCTTTAACCCTCTAAAACAAACCAATTCTGTTTCCTACCCAACAAAACCCTTATACATAATTAACTTACACTCTCCCCGAGTACTATCTTCCTCATAACTTAGCAACTCTCAAATTAGAACGAGCTGCATAAGGCTGCTGGCCATTAACTGAATTTGAGCACATGTTATTTTAACTTGGCAGCATGCATAACTCCTCACAGGAGAGTTTCTTACTCTCAACATATTACTGCTACACAGTCCCTCAATACGTGTATACCAGAAAGCGTTATCTCCTAAAAAACACTTACTCCCCTCAACAGAAGTCCAAACCTCTCTCTCCTTGTAGAAGCACGGGAATAGCTGAGATTTTTTTTGGGCTCATAATTTCTGTCCCTCAGCCAAGTATTCAGGGCTATTTCCTTTTCTTCTTTCATGCTTTCAAAACAGCAAATGCTTCAGCCACTGTCTTCTTTCTCTGCCCACAACATTAACTCAGGAAGCCTAAACAACTTGTTTGCTTTCTTCTATCAACACAGAAGTGAGCCCTACTCCCCTCATTCCCACAGCAAAATTGCTGGAGAAGCGGGAATAGGCAGTCAACTGGCATGTGGATGCGGTCACCTATGTACACACACATCAGCAGGATGCAGGTAGGTTACAAGCGATACTCCTGCTTTACAAGCAAGCAGGAGTCAAGACACTTGAAAACGCTACTGAGGACTGAATTAAAATGGTACATTTCTTCTATTTTTACCTGCAGTCATCAAAAGTTGATCCAGGAGATGAAAGTGCAAGTCGCTTGCGCAGCTCATCCCTCTCACGAGTTACCTGACGGAGCTGATATAATATCGTCTCCAGCTTCTCACTCATCTGTCTCGTGTCTATTACAGGTGGTGGAGATGATGCTTTACCAGTCGTACCTGAACAAGAGAGAAATCATTGGCAGTCAGAGAACTCCTCAAAAGAACAATACAACTTCACTAAACCAGTTAATGATAATTTTAAAAAGCCTATATTTTTGGTTGCAGAATCCTGTTCAAAAATGAAACAAGGCATGGAAATTTTCATCAGTGAGTTGACACAAGAATAACTCCAGTTCAGTCAGATACCACGCTAGCAGAAAGGCCCTATCTGCATTGCAAGTTAGTTTGGATGAGTAGGTTCCTTGCTTACTCATGAACTTACAAGTTGCCTAAAAGGCAAGGCAAGTTTGCAGTCACAATTGCAAAGACCTCAGAAACTACCACAGTGACAGAAGCTGTAGATACAAAGTTATTTCCAATAAAGAACCATGTTCCTGCTTCTAAAAAAAAAAAAAAAAAAAAAAGTGAATTCCCTCATCAACTTATCCCAGCAACAGCACAGGGGCTCTTTTCCTGCTCCTTTATCCAGCAGCACATAGGATTCTGCTCTGTGCCACTGCCAACATTTATTTTTAACACAATTCTATGCTTTCACATGCTGCAGTTTATCAGTCCAGTATGTGAAGTTAAAGATTTGACTTGCCAACAAATCATGAGAAACGACCTTCATTTTTAATAACATTGGCCAAAATGAGCACATTACAATCACTGCAGCTGGACTACACATCAAATTTCCTCTAAGGGGCAGTCATACATTAAAGAGTTTCATGGGATCTTTTAATTCTCAACTTCCTTAATATCAGAGATGAACAATGATGCGTACTGTGTTATCAGACAGTTATACCAAAACAAAGAGGTCTCCTTCCATCTGAGAGACGCGGGTGTGGTATACCATCTTTCACAATGTTTCACTATTCTCTATTCAAAAGAGAAATTTTAGAAATAGTTTGCATGAGTATACGCTTGAAACAAGTTGCTTACATAGGTATTAACTTGTTAGCATGTACCTTTATTATGCCTTTTTTTAATGAAGAAACAAAAGCTACAATAGTAAAATAATGCACTCTGATCACTGTCTTTTCAAAGAAAGAATTTCAAACAAAGTTATTTCTTCTGATCAAATGCTAATAAGGTGCAAGGATTGGCTTTTCATCTCTAATCCCAGTTCAGGAAGGTATTACAGAATGCAAAAACTTCCTCCAACCTTTAAGTAGAACTACCTGTGCTTTAAAGTTCCCACACCAAAATAACTGCAGGATCAGGGCTCTCATACATACAGCATCTAGAATAATAGGGTCCTTGTTCTTATTCCTTTCAGCTGTTACTGTAATTCTACAATGAGAATTTATGAGCACAGACTGTTCTTTAATCTAACTACTGCATAATAATGTATGTAAATGCTCTAATAGAATCTAAAGAAATAAAAAGTTGCAGGAACAGCCTGCATTCTGTAGAAAGAAACAAACTCACATCTCAAAAGGATTCATTGAGAAGGCTGCATTTGGGCTTTCTCCTACTACTTTGTCTTACTCGTCCATCCAGATGGATCCCCTTCATCCATAAGGACTCAGAATCTCACACTTAAAACACAGTTATCCTTTCTTTTTCTAAAATAAGAACTATTCTACATAATTTTTAAGACAAGATTATACAGAAACCAGTAGTAATACAAATGTACTATACTAGGTTCATGATATAAGGAATAAATAAGGAAGAAAACAAATGGACAAATAAAAAACCCCTCCGAATATGTATTCATTTGGAACAGTTTGGACACATTAACGAGAAGGGAGTTTCATACACAAATGAAAAGGTAAAGGCAAACAAACCTAATGCAGGTACTGACAGGCTGCATGGTCTTGGGTAAATTCAGTGGCAATCTGCACATCCTCTCACTTCAGCTGACACATCAGAACACGTGTAACACTGAAGAAGTCCCCTTCTCGTCCCTATGGAGAAGTTCTAAAGCTTATCTGTCTGTCATCCTGGGGCTGCTTGCAAGCAAAACAGAGGAACAGGATGCGAGGGGCACAAGAGGAAGGAGGATATAAATCAGGAAGCCTGCTATGCTTTTACACAGAGGAAAGGGCACTGTATTAACAATAATCTATCACTAACATCAGTGTTAACCCCAGAAGCAGTCCCATGAACAACATCCACTACACAAGTCCTAACACAAGCATGCTCTGGAAATCTAAAACATAGTAAAAGGAGGTAAGAGTTAAAGCTGTGTTCCTCCACCTCTTTCCCCCTCCCAGCTTTGAGACCACCCCTGTAATAACCTTCTTCAGACGAGGAGAACGTTTGTGCAGTCCCAAAACTGTGCCAAGCAAGACAAGACTGCTTTAAATAAAGACAGTCTAATTAGCCTTAAGAAAGAAGCTTTCTTGACTACTCTGAAGCCATTCATCTTAGTACCAGAAAAGGTTATTTTTCATTAACTTGTCACTTTTTACAAGTACATCAACAAATATTTTCATCTCAAATGCAATGATGTTGTCAACGCATAATACCAGCCAAGAGATACACGCCTTCTAAGTGCTGTAAAAACACAGATCAATATGATCCAGATATTCCCCCTTTTATCCTTAAAAGAAGTCCAGAAAGTTTACCTTTGCTTGATTTACTAACATTTTCAATAGTTGTACAAAGGTCTTACAAATGTTAAATCACATTTGTGGATGCTCAAAAAAAACCCTGAAAACTTCGGTAAACTCCTCTTTCATCAGAAAAATTCAATACTCTTCATTTCCTTTAGAGGGGCCTTTATAGCTGAATGCTATTGCATCTGACATCCTGATGCAGTAGAAGCAAAGCAACGTGTGCTTCCAGCTTTGTAGTCTTTTTCCATCTGACTGCATATTTTACACAACAGTACTTCCTTTCTGCACTTCAGCTAGTCAAACTGGTCTTAAAATGTACAAGCCTAAAGGCTAAATCTCCATTATCCAAATTATGCCACCTTTCAGTAGCTCACATGCTTTCTCAGACAACCTGGATTTATGAAAATGTATTTACTGTATGTCCTGCCAAGTTCAAGTCATTCATTTGCTTCGCTAAGCCTCACAACTCATTTTTCATGTGAGCGGCACTTGGGCTCTGAGAACCCAACCGTATGGAAGTCACCTCCCTTGGCCAGCCTCCAGGTAAGCAGTGCTCCACCAACGCCTGAAACAGCAGGGATGTGTCGTGTGGGCAAAATGCGTTTCACCCATAATCCAGTACCTGCAGTAAGCCCTGAGTATGCATTGACTTAATCTAAAGCAAGGTTTTGCAGGATTTCCATCATATGTTGTGTAAAAGAAAAGCCTTAAAAACAGAAGCTGGAGCAAACATATCTTCCATAATTATAGTCCAAATGCTGGACTTTGCAGAAACCCCAAAGATCCATCATTGTAGTACACACCAAATAGAATTCTTGATGATTAATCATCACTGATTGAAGGGATGATACAGCCACAGAGTAACCACTGCTCAGTAAGCTTCGTATTTGGGGATGGGCTAGCACACTTTTCAAAGAAAAAAAGAACACTTTAAGAGAAACAGGGCTGGGAAACTTGTTAAACTGACCAAGATAGACGATAATGTCGAATCCATATAATGCTGAGGTGGGAAAATGGGTACCAATGCATAAACAGCTACTTTTAAGAAATACTGTTAACATATTTTGAATTATAAAAAACTCATTACTCTGAGAAATACACTTGGATGACAGGTTCAACTAATTCAAAAGGCAATCTGTCACAAGCTAACAGAATGCCTGAATTTTATGATGATTTTTAAAACTCAGATTTGTGCCAATTCTTGCTTGCAAACAAACAGGAAACTATTCATTGTACAGTCAAGCCTTTTCCCTTGCTTTGTTTCATTATAAAATGAAATCAACAGGGATGCTCAGAATATTATTTCTTTATGGCCTTGTAAATCATGACAGATAACATTAAAAGAGACTTGCAAGATATATTGCAAAGCATGATCAACAGGGTTTCTCCTCGAGCTCAGGAAGGGGTAGGGAGTAAAGACTTATGCCTGCTGTAGGAAAATGCATGCTAAAATATTTACTTTCTTTCAATAATTTATGAGGACTAGAACAGGATTACATATCAGAAGTTATCATTTAGATACATTTCTTCAGATGTATCTTTTGAAGTGGTCTTGAAACATCGGACAGCACAGAACAGAACTGCACGTAGGTGAAAATAAAACATTAGTACAAACAAGCAGTAGTACACTGATGAAATAAAAGTGAAAGCTAAAATAATGAACTGTGGAAACAGTTTCATCTGACAGACAGAAAACCTAGTAAGTTATGAAAGCAGTGAGGATCATGTAACATGCCAGGACAAAAGAATGGGTAGCAACTCAGTATTTGTTTTAAGGCCAACTATAACAAGGTAAACAAACCCACGAGCACGTAAAACAAACTTTCAACCTCAGTAAGTTCAAGACTTTAGAAAGAACTGAACAATGGTTCCAGAAAGATCAATATGAAAGAAAATCTACAACCTAATACTCAAAAATAGCAAGGGGGGGGGGGGGGGGGGGAAAGGGCAGATATGCCAATTCCAAAAGTCTTTGCAGAACTTTGCTGAGATAAAACACAACAGAGAGTAAAATCTGTTATAATGACCGAAGAAAATACAGCTGAAGCTTCTCGGTTTGAATATTCAGGAGCTCCCTGCTGGTAAAGCTCAAACTCTACATTTACCAGGCTTACAACCAGATGCTGAAAGCAATGTGTCCAAGAACACAAGGGGGACAAGGCTAGGGTCAACCGCTGCACGCCAACCAAGTGAATGAGTCTCCACCAGCACTCAATTCCTTCACATCATCTCCTGCAGAGGAGCTGTGAGCATCATCTCACCATACTGGTTTATAGCCCCAAAATAAAACTGCTGACACCAAAAGGATCTCCTGAATGCACAAACCGATACAGGGCCTCAGGGAGTAGTGAAAGACACTGAGCTCCTGACACGCTGTCTGGAGTGCAGGAGATGGGTATTCACACACACACTGTATTTCCATTCAAATCATTACAGACCAACCAAATCTTCAGGAATTCCTCCAGGGACCTGCCAAATGTTGAGAAGATACCATAGCAAACAAAATACCATGAAGCGGTCAGCTATTCATGTTTATTCTCAAGCCTTATCTATCCAGAACCCTTAAGAGACCAAGAATTGACTCAAACTGATTCATTGCAGGAAATAGTAAAAAAGCCACACGCACACACAACCAAAAAAAACCCCAACTCAACCAACCAACCCCAAATAAAAGCAACCTCCCCCCTCCAAGACTGAATCAGTATACATCAGCAAAGTTAACTTTCTTGTTGTTACTGTAGGTTTTTTTTAAAAAGGACATCACATCCATTGAGTAATTCTTGGGTACCTCTGAAGTGACAGAAGTTGAGAAAACACTGTGCATGACTACATGCCAACCCATAGCTGCCTGGAAATGGACGCCACAGAAGTCAGTGATAATACAATAAAGCTACTCAAAGTACTTATTACTTAAGAGGGTTATTATTAACAAAGACACTGAAAATTAGGTGAAGAGATTAAAGATCAATCCTAGAGACATCTACATGATTCATGAACACAGTAAAATAGGAGAGCGAAGCTACTTTAAGTCTGTGGAAGATGGTGTTTACTTCCTAAGTTAAAAATCTTGTTTCTAGTAAATTAAACAAGTACTCTTCAGATCAAAGTACAAGAAAATTACATAGGAAATAAATCTACAAAAAGATGTTTAATTCGATCATTGAGGCCAAATTCCGCAGGAAAATGACTCCTGAATAGAGAGACTGATTGGCAAGGAGGTGGAACATCGAAGGCAATTACTGCAGTACAGAAAAGGATTCTGCTGTGGTATACTGGTACTGGTCCCAGCACCTTTTCTCATTCATTTGTGGCCATTCAGCAGGTGCAATATTGCCACTTGTTCCTTTATCAGTATGTGTTAATTGCTGAAGTATCTTTACCAAATATAAATTTTGTGTTTGTGTTAGTAAAAAAAGGCAACGAGAGATTACTATAGGCTGTTGGGGGGGTGTGGGGGGAATAAATAAATCACTTTTTCAGACAAGTCTTATCTTTGACTGAAAGAGTATCATAAACCACATCTGCAACTGAACGCTTCCTATGAATAGTGAAAACAATTACTTTGTTATATACAGCTGTAGAAAGTGTGAAGCAATAAGCTGAAATCACAACAACATGAAAGGACAGCTGTCAAAGTGGCCAACATGAAAATGGGGAATGAAAGACTACACATTGTTGGGAAGGAATTTTCAGCTGGTGGGGGCACAGGTAATGTTTGTTTTGGAGTAAGAATTAAGGCCCTCAGATTAAGTAACTTGAATTGCAATTAGTGAAAAACTATCTGTAAATAGCCTGCCAGGCTGATAAGCTAACAAAGCGTTAAGCAAGGAAACACTGTCAGCTGAAGTCAAAGTTGGACAAGCTTGGTGGAGTCAGATGCAAGACCACCTGATGGCTGCAAGAAAATGTCATAAAATTGTAGCACCAATGGCCGTGTCTGTAACAGACTGGTATGTAAATTCCCATAGGTAAAAGGTAGTACAGTGATACGAACAGTGAAGAGCAAGAAAAAACACTTCTGGCTACAAAATTATAACATCTTTGCAAAGAACTGAACAGCTGGAACAATAATAGTCTGTTAAAAGATAAAAGTGATAATATGCGATGTGGAATGAAGAGGATGTAAGATTGACAGCTGCAATCACAACAATGCAAAGATATCTGGCTGTGGAAAGAAGGAAGTTATACAAAAATCCTCTCATTAGGATCTCAGTATATTTTCAAAGAATGGAAGAGTATGCGATGCCTTTCTGTTAAAAACTCATCATGAAAAAGCATAATGCAGGCTATCCTCAAACCATAGCCTGACTCCTGCATGTGAGCTGCTGGTTTCTTTTTAAAAAAAAAACATTTCTCAAAAAAAAAAAAACCCCACCACACAAACCATAACCATCAAACAAAAACAACCCAACAAACCAAAACACTGTGCATTGAGGAGGGGAGAGAGAATTGAAAACACTGAAGCATCATTATATACCAGGGTAGGTAAAAAACAGCTCAATTCCAGAAACCATAATCCTATCATGGCATCATATTGCTCAGGTCAGTAATGTGTTACTGGAGGCTGTAAAAGTAGTACTGGGTATCAAAAGTCTTGAAACATGCGCTTTAAGTCAATTCACAGAGGCTTTTTTAGGCAACATGGGCCAGAACAAGAACTTACCTGGCTACTGTGAAAAGGAAGAAAGGAGCCTGATTTTGGAAAAAAAGAGCAAGGACAGTAAAAAATAAAAAAGATGGAAACTGGAAGTAGAGTAGATAACCAAGAGATGCAGAAAAAACTAATAAGGATGCTGTGTTACTACTTTGCATAGGAAACACATTTGCTGATTTTGGGGTGAAGTATCGCATTAATAGGGTGATATTTGGCTGATATTGTATCTTCTACAGATAATCTTTCAGAACACAGGCCTTCTGCCTTTCCTTACTGGTCCAGAAAATTAACTGCTGGGATACAGAAAGAACATCTGATTCAACCTCTCTGTTCAAACAGAACCACCGAGAGCCAGTTGTCCAGGACTATGTCATTTAAGTTCAATTCGGTACATGATGAGCATTTATCTTCAAAATTATAAACGTCAAAAGACTGAGTGCACTATACAAACTGGTGCTATTTTTCTTTTCCTCTTTTTTTTTTTTTTTTTTTTTTTTTTAAGAAGGGTGTCTTTATTCTGTGTTTTCCTCTCCGTTATCATGACGGGTCAAGTGGGACACTAGCCAGCGACTGTCATGTATAGCTCTGTTACTGGTTTCTATCCAATTCCTAAGTGACACTGTTGTTCCGTGCTTGGCACGCCAGGCACTGCATCTCCATAAATAATTATTCTGATGTCAGAAATGCAGGATTGTAGCTTCATTCACAGAGTCTGCCGGGCACGGGGAGTGGGCAGATGAAGGATCCTTCTACTTACATACAAAAATCTTTGTGATCAGCCAAGAGAAAGGAAATTTAGAGAGAGCATGACAATTTAACGAGGATTTGTTCCTTTGGGGGAAGAAGGTGGGGCTGAAGCACAATGGTGGGATGCCGGGATTACAGCGGTTTATTTTGTACCTCTTTTGGAAATTAACAGTAAATATTTGCCCTCAGTTCCAACAGAACTACCTATTTCACATGCACAGCATGAACTTTTTTAATACGTGGGAAAGAAAATGAAGGAAGCATAAGGGAAGAAAGAAAATATTGTCAACTAAACTGATTTTGAATGGTGAGAAAAATACAGAAGAAAAACCTGTAAAGAGCAACGATCTGTCACTCTGTGTTTTTATTTACACACCGATACGAAAGAAAAAAGGCAGATAAACCTACTAAGAGTAGTTTCTTCTCCAAAGCTGCTACCCTGCTGCTACAAAGGTGGGAAAACAGGCTTCTATTCAACTGCTTATTCTACCACACGTGCATGAGGCTGGGAGCTCATTCCTTCTGCATCCCTCATGCCCTGAAAGCCCGTCTAGGCAGGGCAAGAGGAAAAAAAACCAAACTTGGATGACAACATAGTACTTGGGATAGACTGGCCCTAAACTCTTCTCTGAGTCACATTATACAAGTTACATCACTCCTTGCTCTCCTCTTATATTAGGACAATGACATTAGTGAAGACTGAGAGCCCCAGCGTATCCAGTTGTTCCCCATACAGAAGTTGCTCCGTAACCGTTCATCCACGCTGCCACTCTCCGTGCTTGCTGCCCTCTTCTCTTTCAATGGGAGAATCAGAACTGCAAATATACCCAAGACTCAAGCACACACCATGGGTTTATAGTGACGAAATTATGTTCTCTCAGCTTTCCCTCTTTCTTTCCAAATCCTAACACCGTGTTTCATTTATTTGACTGAGACTGAGCCCATGTTTTCTTAGAACTACCTTTTAAGAGCAGTCGTCTTAGTACTATTTAAGCTTAGTTCTTAGATCAGGGTCTTTTTCTGAAAAATAAGCCCATTGTTACACAAACCATTATAAATTAACTCTGAAACCCAGGGTAGCTGTAAAACATACAGAATCATCTCAATTTCACAACATCCTGGCTTACTTGGAAGTAATTCAGAAAAAGATCATTTAATTAAGAATGCTGGCAGCAGAAACCACCTCCAACAATTGCTGGAGTGATTAAGATTGGGAAGCGAAGATGAAGCACATGGGCATACCCTTCTCTAGTTACTTTTATGAATTATGGAGTCCAAAGACTACAAATGCAAGATTGTCTTCTCTCCTAATCAGAAGATTCACTCTCTGCTTCTTTATCTGGGCTTAATTAGTGGGCCCCAATACCTTTCTCATTTCTTCTGAAAGGTCAAACATGTATATGTGTTTGAGTTGCTTGACAAACAGAAGCAAGGCAGACCAGAAACAAAAAAATTGTTAAATATTAATGAAAACCAGCATTTTGAACTTACGAATAATAAAAAGGATCCCTTCTCTGCCTCATGAGGAAGGCACATGTGAGTGGGGAAATGAAAATGTTCTTTTACATGCATGTTGGTGTATACATATAACTATTTATATAACTAAGCTCACATTGTCTGCAAACCATGAGCTATTTACCTTTTTTCACTGATGCATTCATTTCACAGGCAAAACTTATAACTTCCACTGCACAGAACTACCCTTGTGAAAATGTATTCCAGTGAGATGGGGACGGGGTGGGGGAAGATGTATGTAAAATTCCTGAAATGCTATAGCAACTCAGTATTTGTTGGGATTCCATTCAAAGAAGTTGTATGAAGCCTTCAGGGAGCTGGCATGCAAACGGTTTCAGTTATGATGGTCTGTCATTCAACAGATCAGCCGGTATTAAAATAATCTGACTGCAGCTTTGAAGTGACTTGCAAACATGTCTATTAGGATATGTTGGTTATTAAACAAATAAATTTTGCTATTGATATTAGATCACATTAAAATATTATCTCTTGCAGAACAAGATGCAAGGGAGAGAAAATGATTGGGGAAAAAAATTGCCCTCATGAATAACAAGTCTATAACCAGACTAGAAAACAAACATGCCAGCTTCAAACAAAGAATTCCCCTGGCTGTTAACATACTAAATATTAAACACCTAACTCACTTTAATCATTTGAATAACACAGAACTATGGAGAATAAGAGATCACAAGTTTTGTTTAATAGTGGGTCACTTAATTTTTAGGTTATTAATAACTTTGATCACTGCACACACCAGACGCTTAAAACACTTCCAAGGACAGCCCTTTAGGTGAAATACACAGTCAGGATTCAGTATGAACTTCAATATTTTAAAAGATGAACACAACATAGTTCAGAAAGAATTTGGTTCTGACTCATATATGGGAATAATGGATGTCTCAGAAGTAACATTCCAAATTCTATGTAAGTGTTCAGAAACAGGTATCCTGTAAGGTAATATGCCACAGAAAATTAATAAAATAGAAAATAGATGCTAGGTATCTGTAGCTTGCAAGTGGTCACTGCTAAAGCAAAAGTTCTTTCATGATGGCAAACACTATGTGTTCATCTACCTACCTTTACTTCCAAAATTATAAAAGGTCAGACACAAAGAATTGAGTATGTGCGTTCACAAGGTTTCAAAAAAAAAAAAATACTTTTAAGCGTACTTTTCCTTTTTAAAATCAGGAACATGGGATTAGAAAGGACCACCTGCATTTTTTGTCTTCATCCAATTATTCCACAAACTTACTGGATTTCACCTTAGAATTTCCTCCTTTGGACAGCTCATTTTTGTTGAGTCTGGTTGTCCTAAAAACTTAGAAACTTTCTTTTTCCTATTTCCAGCCCCAATTTATTCATAGCAAATTAAATCTTACTCTTCTTTCAGGTAATAGCATACAAGTGCGATCTTGATAAAAATCAAACTAACATGTCACAGCTTCCCACATTTTCACCAAATAGTTCAGTCAACCCTAAAATCTTGTTCCTGCATGTTAGAGTTAAAAGTTCAACCTGATGACTGCAACAGAAGTCTACCCACATCCTTAAACAGACAACTGACTTGCCTGGTGCTGTCAGGGAAGTCTACAGATGCCTGACACAACATTTGAACTTTAAATATGCAAGAGCCTACATTCCCTCTCCAAGGCAGGTGACTTTTACATAGATTTCACAATAAAAGTATTGATGTAAGTAAAGAAGAGGAAAACTGACAGCTAATATGGCTATTCCAAGATCATCTTGTTAGAGGTCTTTTGTCTGCATTTATTTTTTCCTCTGTTTTTTTTTGTTTGTTTGTTTGGGAGTTTTTAATATTTTGTCTTTTCCAATGACATTAAGAACAGAGAAAATAAAGCAATTCATTCCATGCAGGGGGAAAAAAAGAAGGGTTAAAGCTTGCAGCCACTTCCTAAAGTTTAAAAGGCTATGACCTTGGCTAATAATGTTTCTAATTTCTATGATGTTTTTGACTCTGAATACAGTTTTCACATCTACATAAATATATACATACACATATATGCATGCCTATATATATTTTTATATGCCTAGACTTGTAAAAGCCTAACGTTGCCATTTTTACATCATTTTACTACACTCAGAGTGTAGTTAGATAATTTAAGCTACCCAAACGTAACAAATTTTATTGGCAACAACTGCATACAGCCATGAAAAGGCTTAACTTGCACTACACAAAATGGGTATACTTTTTGCTGGTGAAGATGCATGGTTACATCTTACAGCTCAACTTCTTAGATTTTATGACAGGAATCCCTCTACCCTTCCCAAAGGCAAACTTAAAAACTCGTCCTCCCGGCTCCCAGAAGACACACTCATCAAGTCATTAGATTAATACTTTACTCACCAATGCTACTCAGAGAACTGCTGCTTTCAGAATCAGAAGGCATTATGGACAGCACACTGTAAGTAGACCCTAAAATCAGAAAAATAAAGACAGTATTACTTTTTTTCCCCCTTTTCCTCTCCCCAAACCAAGCTAACCATTTTCTTGATACTGTAGATACCAAACACACTAAATTAGAGAGAACGCACATCACTAACGCATAAAAGTCTAATAGGAAAAGTACAATTTGTAACTGAGCATCGCACCGTGCATGAAGTAGGAAATCATTTTGGATGAAATGGTAAAAATGAGTTCAGTAAAATATTGAGCTCATACAAAGGTTTTTTCAGATACACTGAAAATACAGACTTTCATCTCTACATTATGAAGATTATGAGTAATACCTATGACAATAGCCAGAATCTATTTTGGTTTCTCATCTTTCCATGTGTAGGAGCTCCTATTTCACTGCGTAACTGACTTGTATTCTTACCCTCAAGCTTCCTTCAGACTTAGAAATTTCATTCGTAAGTAAATTTTGCTTACATCCATTTGCAACTTTCAGCATCTGACCTTAAAAGCAAGGACCTACAAACCCATCTTCTGTTACTGATGACAGAAACAGCAAGGTTTTTTCACTTATTAATAGATCCATAGACAGAGGCACCTTTTATTTTAGTTATTTTAGAAGTACACTAGATTTTACTTACCAGAAGAACTAGAAAAACAGGTTCTACTTCTAAACCTTACAAATTAAACAGCTCCACCATCCCTCCCAAGCAGGATAAACAGGCTGCAGTTAAGACAGGGAGTGATTATGTGCAAAAGGGATTGGAAATCTGGTCCATTTTCATCAGCACTAGCCAAGATGCGAGACCTTGCTTCACAACAGCCAAGCTCAAAGATGGTTTCAATACTTTCCGGAGCTGCCTTTCTAATAGCCCTCCTTCTTATGTTTCAATATTTGTTTCTTCCAGTCTCTTTGAAACTAAGAAATAAAAGCTGAGAAGCAGCATGAGATTAAACGTGTGGATCTACCTTTGAAATAGATTAAAGAAAGGACAGGCTGGAAAATAAGAAAGAAACCCTAGATATTGCTCATCTCCTCTGCTTTTTACTAGGAAAAGACAACATCTGTAACTACCACCGTGTTAGATGAAGGAAAGACAAGACGTGATAAAGCAAGTTGACTAACAACATGAGCAATAACAGGAAAGTGAATAAAAAAAAAAAAGCAAACACACTTTGGGACTGATCTTCAGCTAGTAAAAGTGACATGGAACCCAACTTTAACGAGGTGTGTTTATTTGTCTTGACAAAGAATGAGGCTCCTACCTTTGATAAAAGGAGTGATGTCCAGACAAAAGCAAACAAGTATTTGAATGCAAGGAAAACTCCCCCCAAGCAACTCCTCCAGTTTTGTTAGCAGACATTGCAGAAAATAAGTACCAGAAAAGGAAATGAATCCTCAAGTAGACTGTTTAACCTGACAAATCCCTGTGAACAATGATTCAAAATACATCGGTCACAAGTAATTCTAGGTGATTGTATGGGATGTAATTTTTTTGGTTTGTTCTGAGCTTTAAATAAAACACGTGAAAAGCATGTCGCTCATACACTGGCTTCAGGAAAAACACATCTGCTGCGTATTTTTGCTTCTATTTCAAACATTTTCACATAACAATTTAAGCTGTGTTCTGTTTCATTAAAGCTTATTAAAAGTAAAAAAATTTCTGCATTCATTAAAATCAACCTCTTGGCTCATTCTAAACTCATATGGCTTGCAGTATTTCTTGTAGTCTGGTCTAGAAGGATTAGAATCATAAGGGAAGCTGAAAAAAAGCAGATCAATGTATTAAAGTAGGACATCTTTATGACAGACAACGTGTACCAAGATTGTATGAAAACTGTGTGGGACTCAAGCACAATAAAATCTTGTGCCAAGACATGACACTTATACTCAGCAATTTAAGGCAAAATTGCCCAGTTCCTCAAAAAAGATTACACAGGAATCCCACACCTAAACAAACTTCTACTGTATGTTAGCTGCTTTCGCTTCTTTTTAAGAGTGGAGAAAGAAAAGACTCAAAATCTCATCATTATAGCTGCTCTTGCTTTTATTTATCTTCAGGAAGCACTGATCCTCTCTGTCTTCTCTTCCTGTGTTAAAAGCCAGAGCCAGGACTTAAAAGGAGTTAAATTCTGCTCTCTGGAATAGATAGAAGTTCTGTGAAGCTGACTTCATCAATGGAGACATATGACTCTCCCTAGCGATGTCCTTAAAACGTTAGCTCAGATTTGTAAATACAAGATCCATGGCATGTTATTACAAGAAAATGTACAACTGTGAAGAGGGGAGGAATCATCTGAGCCATTCATAATTCCTCTCTTCGAAGAAAACAAGCAAAAAACCAAACAGAATCTAGCAGCATTTGTTTGGCTTCCAAGGCTGTTGGTGGTTATGTTTGGGTTTGGTTTGTTTTTAAACAACACAGGATATGAGTCTATGATCTGTAAGATGTGCCACCTTTGCCATCAGAAGCAGTATTAGTAACAGAAACAATAACCTCAGGACTCTACATAGCTTTCACAATATTAAAATTCATCTTCAGGTACTGAACTGACACACACCCATGTATTCAACTCAGGCTACAGCAGCATTGTACTTGACATATTCTGCTTGATCAAACTAGCAATACCTCAGTAGCACCAAAAACGCTCCCAGGCAGCGTTTCCCCACTCAACAAGATGCCTCCTCACATAAATGAAAATGCTCGAGATCACCCCAGCAGGAATTCAGCTACAGGCAAAAAGGCAAAGCAAAGCAAAGCAAAAGGCACAAGCTAGTTTCTATAACCAAAGGCACTAGAACACCCTGTTTATTCATGAGCTACCCAACCATGGTATTTTAAGAAATTTGTTGCAAAACCATCTCCCTCACCTTGCTAAGCAATTTTCCACTTTATTTCAAATTCTTAAAACTTTCTGACCATCCGTCATGTCAAATTGCACAAAAAATGAGATCAGAACACAAAACCCAACAAGAAGCCATGACTGCTTTTTCAGGTTAATGCTGAAAGTGCTGCACACCTAGGGGTTCACCTGCCTTTCACCACACTTTTCCAAATACTTGTCTATTTTTCTGCTAGTGTTTGCCTCGCATGCCAAAGTCCCCCAGTACAAAAACTTGCTACATTCAGTTTCAATCCACTGACTCATAACAATTGCTGACATATTCTGTGAGTTCAAAATTACAACTTGAAATGACAGGATTCTGAGAAACACGGTAGATACTACTCATACTTAATTTAAAAAACCAAAAACTTGTCTTTTACAGATAAACATTCATACATAGAGGAAAAAGAGCGTAAGCATCCTGTCTTTGCATGGCAGACTTGCTTTTGGGGCATTTCTTTTTTGCTCATCCACATTTAAGCTTTGGATCAGTTCTCAGCTGTACTAAACAGCTTTGGTAGAGAAGAGGGATTTAGAAACTGCCGCAGTATGTACTTGAGAATCTTAAGAATCCAACTTCCTTCTACTTTCAACAATTACAGCAAGTCAAATTTCCTTAAGTTATTACTGTCTTTATTAGTCAGATGACGGGAAGGCCACTTAAAAACTTGCAAATTCAGGAAAGGAACTGGTTGCTTAATGCTGGAAGCCACCTCCAGGGACAGCAGAGGAACTGGATTCTAGTTTGTCTCCGTATTTCACACAGCATCAAGAAACAAACAGCGATATATCCTTTCCTTGTTAAGGCAGACAACAAGGCGGGGGGGGGGGGGAGTTACTCGTCCTAAGATGACACCAACCGTCTAACCAAGCAATTTTCTCACCAGCAATGCCAAATCTAGACTAATGGAATTAAATTATTAGCACAAAATTAAATCCAGAACATTTCTCTCTCTGTCTTTCTAACCTTTGAATTGTGAAACACCACGTAACACTAGGCATCACCTGTACTTCCAGGAGAGACTAAAAAAAGACAAGCCACCTAATCTCAAAGTAAAGCCTCCAAACCAAGCTTGCACTTGGTACTTTCTGTAAGAAAGCAGCACAAAGGATCAAGTAAAATTTCTGCTAGGACTAAATGCTAAATTACTGAATGACTTCTGAGAAAAACACACTGTTCAAATTTCATTAGGTGGAGATAAGCTGAATGTCAGGATTGCCACGGCTGTGTAGAACCTTCTCATCCTCCTCCATCGCATACGTACGCAGGCTCTGCTCATGGCTTTAAAGCATCGTGTATGCAAGGGGACCGTAGCGGCAAAATAAGATACAGGGACTCAGCTTTCCAAAATTCATTGCACATGCGCTTTCGCTTTTTTTTTTTTCCAAAATATGTATTTTACTGTCAAAGATTTACAAAATTACTCTTACAAATCCAGTGAAAGAAGGCTATCTCATCTTCCAGTATTTGCTATGTTAACTAAATGACTGCAGTGGAATAAGCATTATTTACTCCCTCAGATACAGGCCTTCAGCACAGGGCCAGAGGGGCAGGTGTACTGAACCTATTTCAGTGTGTGAAGAACCAGGGTTTAAGTCAAGGAGCATTAGTTGTTTCCTCCCACAAGATGGGCAGTGCTCTGCTCTTCGCTGCACAGCTCTCAGCACATCACCCATCTTTAAAGATTGCATTAAGACCTGCAGTATGGCTGATTCCTAAATTAAGCACGTTTACTAACTAGGAAGACTTGGCTCATTGTAGGACTGAGCCTAGAAGGAGCGCTTTGTTTTGCTACACCTCTGCTTTTAAGGATGACATGAAACAACTCTCCATGCTCCCCTGCTGCAAATTTCCATTGTTAATTAAATTCTGCTCTTCCTCCCACCTCCTTTCCCAGCACAGTGACTGCCAGCTGATTCAACTGCTTGTCAGCAAGTGATTTTTCTGATGGAGGTCCAATGCACCGGATGAGAGGGCAGTGTGACAAACATTTGTTTATCCTCATCTCCATGCACCAAACTGACTTTGGCAGGACTCCTACTTGCTGTGGGGGAGCGAAAAAGTTTGATTAAAACTGGAAATGACCCAGATTACAATGTTCCCATTGCCTTTACAACAAACAAAACTGCCCAAGGAGCTTAAGCTCACATGGATCTGCCATGCCCTATCTCCGAGACTGTTCTTTCCTAGGCAGCCTGTGCAGCCAGGTTTGTCAGAAACTGTAAGACACAGTCATTTCTTGCAAGTCGTGTAACATTCAGATGCTAAATTCTGACCTCAAACAAAACCTCCAATTGAGTAATTGCTTCCATCCAGGTCATATTTATTTCAGATGTTTCACAGTCATTTACCTTAGCAGTAAAGGTAAATCAGTAGTAGAGGCCGTATCAGCAAGTTTGGTGTCTCTTCCCCCATCTGCTTTTAAACATGGCTTTACTACTTAATCTGCACACCTACAGTTCCTTAATACCATGACCTGCAGCATAAAATCCTCTTATTTTTAGGACCTCATGAAAAGTAAATGAGCATTAAACGGCTTTGTAGATAATCAAGCAGCTAATAACTTACAACTTTTATTTCCCAAATGCCTCAGTCTACAACAGTTTCACAGAGACAGGGAATATCAAAAAGTTTATTTTCCTTTTACAATGGAGAAAATACATTAGAACAACCTATTTATGAAATATTAAGATACTAATATTAAAAGTGTGGGTTTGGAAAAGATAGATACTTCAGTGCTTAAGCCATCTTTCAATTCTAAGTGATGAAGAATAAACTCTTGTTAAGGACAGAACACTTCACACATGAACAAGGACTTTGGCACCTTTCTCTGGAACATTGAGTAAAAACCAGCACTGGTGACAGAATAACAAGTCAGGCTGATTCTGATTTAATATGACCATTTCTGTGTAGGTTTAGATTCAGCAAAGTTAAGTAACCTGCTGGAGGCCAGAGACATCAGTAAAGCAGCCCTGAGTTCAGATGCTTAAGTTCCTAGTTGTCAGTTATACAGTCAAGTGCAGCATTTGATCTTCAGCTGTTAAAAAACGACACTAGGCATAAGTATCTGTAAAATTCCAATTTTCTAAGCAACATCTGTTCAAAACACTTCATAGTAGAATAAACCCACAGATTCATATTTCTTAATATGCATTCCTGAGTATACCCTCTCTAGCAACATCTGCACTCATTGCTATACTTTTTCTTCTTTAGCCAGGAAGCAATACAGTGAGTTACACTGAAAAAAATATACAATTTAAGAAAAAAATCTAAAGTCACTGGACTATTGTGCATCTTACTACAATGTGAATTATGAAAGGAAGAAGACATTGGTGCCTTCAATAAAAAAAAGCGGAAGAGTGGCAGTGAGAAAGATAAGAGGGAAGGGCAAGAGACAAGAAAACGAGGTAGTTTATTTTTCTACGTTATCACTTTATCATTAGGATACACGTGCTGCTCTCCACATACTTTATTAGTGTTATTTGGTTTTGTTTACTGCATTCTAAGCATTGGCTCAAATCATCCTCTGTTCACACAAAGAAGCACAGAGAAGATTACAAATCTTTACAGATGTGAGTTTGCATGGCTTGATTCACAAAGCACACATGATGACAGTGCTCCAGCTGACAGCATTCAAGCTGGTTTGCCATAGACACGATGCTCTAATAATGCCTTGAAGAGGTGGGAGAGAAGCATTTTTTAAGAGCCAAATTACCATGAAGTTGTATTAGCAGGATAGCAGCTATTACCAGCTGGTAATTGGAAGCAAAGAGGTACAAAAATTTATGACTGCTTAAAAAACAAACAAAACCACACCCAAGCATATCAGGTCAGCTAGAAAAAATGCCCCTTGCTACCTTCCAATCTTTCATTTCTTTCTTTGCAATTTATAAAATGACTGATTTAATCTCTTGCACTCTGTGAAACCACATCAGAAGTGATTAAATATATCTGCTGGAACAGGAGGACCAAAGATGCAATCATAATTGCTGCTGCTATTACTTATTCAAAAAGTCCTGCAGCAATTCAGGTTCTGAACCAGAAACAACTTCTTTAACCTTTGTCTTCCTGCTTTTTGACTAGGATGGCTTTTAACTCTACTTTAGTAAGTGCATTTTGCCTTGACAAGTCATTTGTCTCCAACACTCCATTTCAGCTGAGGAGAACAGCAGCAGCAAATGACCATGCCCTCCTCTTACAGCCCAGAATTTCCATTAGGTAGTGCAGTGAGATGGGTGATGACTTTTCAACAGTTATTTTAAGGCTAACAGCAACATACCTAGCTACCGTGAAAATATCGGCATGCAAACTTATATTACTCAGATTCTGGCAAAAGAACAAATTTCAGTTTGTAGAGCTGCACGCACTGCCTTCACTGCTAGCTTTCTTACAGGAGAAATGCAGGTTTTTGTAGGCTGACACTCAAAAAAGGCAGAGAAAAGAATTACCAACTCCAGATTCTCTAACCTCAGCATGTAGTACAGATAGGAAAGAGCTGCATTTAAAATCAAGTCTTAGTAAAACTGCAATGCAGGTATGTGAAACAAATTAACATATATTTCAGCTCATGTGGTTTATACAGGTGGTCCTTGCATTATTAACAAGGCAGCAGTGCAGTCTCCTGTTCTACAAACATGATGTGGTATTACAGCTGACTACCTTGTCAAACAAATACAGAAATCATTTTTATGAATTATTTTTAATATGGGTGCTTTAACAATGCCAGTTAACTTCTGGCAAAACCCATCTCTTCCACTGGTAAAAAGCCCAGTGTATCCAGCCCAGGATTAATTTTTTGTTGCTTCTAGCCATCAGGAACTTTACATTTGTTTGCTAGATTATATATGATAAGCCAAAGGCAAAAAAAAAAAAAGCATAACAGCATTTTACTTTTTTAACAAACTTCCTGCAATCTCAAACTCTATTTCTCTTACAGTTATCATCTTAATCTAGATTACTCACCAAATTATACATAAGGGGATACAATTAATTTTGTTTATTAAGGTAGAGAGATGTAATTTTCCATTAAACCTCCCAGACTACTAAAATGCAGTAGAGGATGTTCACTGATCCTTTTCCCTCTAGGAAAGGAAATCAGATAACCTAAGGCCTAAATCCACTTGGCAAACTCGTGCTCCTTCAGTATTCCATCCGCACAGTGTCCAGCAAAACGGCATTCTGTCCACTCATTTGCTGGATATTCCAAGGATTGCTGGAGGGCCTAAGGCTGCTTCAGCTGGGCAATGCAGTGACACAATCACCAGAAGGCAGCAGGCCCTTGTGGACCCACGTAATCTTGAGCACATCGCTCTTCATCCCTACAGCCATCAATGAGATGCCATCCCCAACAGGGAGCAGCTGCAGATTCTTCCTCCTGCACACACGAGGCAGTGAGAGGGCATCAGCACATCACCTATCTACCCCACCCAGGGAGCATCTGCTAACTTCGCTTTTTTGTTCGCTGTATCAGTGCTCAAAGCACATCCCAATTCTGCTGACTCTTACACCAAGCCTGGTCTCATTTGGTCCCAGCTGCCTATTGCTGAACACTGTCCAAACAGATTGTGGTAACTCAGACCCATCTATTTCTAAAAGGTTTTTCATCTTGCCCTGTATCTAGATAATGTCATCTGTCAACCCAACCCTCTTAAATGCTGGGGTACAAAATTTTTAAGAACATCACCAAGTTGAGTGACAATTCTTAAAAATACAGACATATTATACATCCATTCTTATTCTGAAGAAAAAATCATCATAGAAGGAGGATGTGCTGTTTGAGTTAGTAGAGTGTGTGCACTATTTAATTCCTTTGTAAATAGAATCATAGAAGAATCATAGAATCATAGAAGGCTTCAGGTTGGAAGGGACCCCTAGAGGTCATCTAGTCCAACCCCCCTGCAGTGAGCAGGGACACCAAAAATGGATGGACGGATGATGCAGCAAGTCACATGTCATTATTTGGGCTGGGAACAGACACCTCTTAGAATATCCTTCCCTTTCATTAAGCTTTGACAGAAACAGTATTCCTGAGTACCTTCAAATTTCCTTGCTAACTTCTTTTAACCCCAGATAATAATACATTTGCATCTATTTTTCCTAGCACACTAACCAGTTCTTAAAATTTGAAGAAAAACTCGTTGGTTGTCCATTTTGTTATACAGCACTCCTTCCAGGGAAAGCTCACTTTGCAAAGGTAATTCCATATCTGGAGACAATTCTTTATATCAACCTATACTCCAGAAGCTTCGCCAGTAATCTGACTGAGATTTCTGGACAATGACACTGTCTGCCATTTGCAAATGACCCTAGAAGATTTAAGTGAAAAGAAGTTATGTTCAGAAAATACCCACATGCTATACAGTCAAAAGCAAGAAATAGTTGTGAGACGAAGGTGGTAAATACCAGATCCCTACAAATACATTTTCAATCAGCAACAGTCGCCTTACTAAATTTGCAATGGTGACAATTAAGAAATTCAAGCTTCACTTAGCTTGCACAGATATACATAGAGCTTTGTAGTGTATTATTTCACCAAATAATTGTATAGTCAGGTAATATGAGTGGCAAAATAAAACTTAAAAAATAGCATTAACAACTCTACAACAAGATTTAATTTAAATGTTGGGATTAAATCAAAGTAACCACCTAATTATGTTTGTAAAGAGGCCATGACATAAAAAAAAAAAAAAAAAGCCCTACATGGAAGAACAAAGGAAAAAGCAACTACAGGTATTCAAAACTGCAGACACTGACATTTAAAAGACTAGAAGTCTACCAGGTAACCAGGGAAGCAAGGATTCATTCCTCAAGATTAGCCTCTTCACGCATCCAGCCCTTTCATTAACCCACTCTATCTTGCAGCTGGGTATCTCCTCTGCAGCAGCAGCCGGGGGCACGCCTGGAATCGCGGGCAATGAGAGCGTCCACCGCGTGCTTAACATGAGCTATTTTCTAGCAATTCAAACTTCGCCCATAACAAACAAGCATTGGGGTTCAAGCTGGTTTTTTAGGACAAGTCATCAAGATGACACATGTACCTATACCCACCCATAAACGCAGTCCAAATATAAGAACTGATCTGCTTCTGCGATAATAGTACGGCTAAAGCCGCGTAGCTTTCCTACTCTGCAGAGGCTTTTAAACAAAGACAAAGGGGTTTAACATCGCTCTAGCTCACTCCTGTACAGCAGGAGCATTAGGCACACAAGGAAGGAAGCACCTCAACGCAAAGATAACCGCAATCACACCAAGGGATTGTGCTATTTACAGCTGAGGAAAGAAAAAAAGCCGCATTTAGGCCAGTCCTTTGTGATTCCAAGCAGAGGAGTAACATATCAAAGTCCAAAGGCTTTTTTCCCTCTCCCCATACTACCTACCTTAATCTAAACTCACCCGTGTGCAATTTAATCTCGTAAAGCTATCTTCTCTGAATATCGTGATTTCTACGGCCCTAGCATATCAACAAGGACTAAACTTCTCTTTCTAACAAGAAACAGAACAAAGCAGTTGGAATGCTCTTCTCAAACAGCGGCCCCTGTTTCTATTGAAGAACTAAAGCAGCAACTGCTGGAAGACGTTATGGTTGCACACTATCTCCTCATATGCTGTTCTCCATATTGAGTGCTATAAATAATAACTAATTAGGAAAACTTATGAGCCTGTTGTTTCTAGCCTGAATTCCCCATCTTCCTACAACTTACAAGCCAGCTCACGTCTACTGCTCGTAAGGATTGCAAGAGATGCATCAATGCAATCACCCAAACTCGGACTAGATGGGAGTCAATATTCAACACACCTCCTTTGAAATTTAAGTGGCATTATGACATTTGACTTTTTCACGTGCATGCACCTCTAGAAAAAGTGATTCATGTTACTTGGTATGAAACCTGGCATAATGCTCAAGTAACCTCCTTTCAAACTTGAAAGGAGATGCATATTCCCCAACTGAGCCTTCAAAAATGAATTCTCCTTATATTGCTCTCATAGCGTGCCTCAGTATTCAGCCTCTAAGTATCCCCCCTTCAGGAAAAACAAAGGAAAAAAATGTCCCGAGATGGTTTCATTAAGGTATGTCAGAGAAGGGCTTGAAATTCAACTTTGTTGTGTCATTACAATGGAAAAAACAACACGCACTTTCCTACAGAAGAGGGCTCATATCCAAGCTTCTTCTGTCTTTCTATTTAGAGCAATGGTTACTTGAAATGCTAATAGGAAAGACATATCTAAGCTAAATCACATAATTTAAGATTTCTTGTCTCCTTGGCAAGTGGTTTTTTTTTTTTTTTTTTGCAACACTCCATTTAAGAAAGCAAAAGTAAGGAAGAATAAAACATACAGCTTTTTTTCCCCTCCTAGTGCCGTAGAGCAAGAAATCCTGCTGCCAGGAATAATTCTATATTAAATACATATATATTTATCCTGTAGACACAGAGTCCAAGGCTTGGCTCATTAAGAGAGATGTAAATGCCTGTTACCTATAGACTTCAGGCCTAAGTCCTCTTCAGGACATCTACAATTACAGGAACGTCATCAGAACTGTGCAAACGGTACTAGCACACAGCAAGTGCTGCAGACAAAAGAAATGTTGAATCCATGGCAAAGTGAGTGAGACCCCTCTCTAAAACCGGACAAGCTGGAGCAAATATTCTATGTGCATCTATATAGGCTATTTCCAGAAAGGTACAAGTTTTCACAAAGGTAATAGCTTAACCAGACAACTTTTGAAAGTGCCAAGCACTGATATAACCTCAGAAGAGGGGGCGGAGAAGGTAACGATATCAATAAAGAATATACTTGAACCATCAACTGTACTTCTTCAGAAGACAAACACACAGATATAAAAAAGAAACCGCACCTACGCCCTCATTTAAACAACGCAATTAAGTACGTCCTTAAGTGCTCTGCTGTACTAAGTGATTATTACAGAAGTCTATTATCTATGAACTATTTACAAAAATAATTTGTTGCAGAAATCCCCAGGAGTAAATTTCATGCCTCTTCTGGTTACAGCTGCACCACCCACAGGAACTTTTCAGCCCTCACCAGAGGTAACCTTTGGCTGTGATGATGGCAGCAACAGGCTGATAACCTCCACCGCTGGCACAGGCACCGCCAGCGTGTGAGCAGACCTCTCCAACACAGGCAGGGAATAACACAGGAGCACATTGCTTAAGCTTCCTAATGGCAAAAGCAACATGTGTGACTAAATACAGCAAAAAGCCATCTTCCCCCACCTACCAGGGTGCTCATGCACAAAAATGCTCACTCCACCTGGGAGCTAAGAGCAGAGAATGCTGGGGAAAAAAAAAAAAAGGAGCTCATCTGGAAGCAATTATGGCACACATTCCTCTCTCCCCCTTTTTGCCTCTTCTCCACAGGACAGGAGTGCTGCTGCTTTTCCTTCTCTCCCGGCCACATCAGGGCAAGGAGGGGACAGTGTCCTCAGCCTTTGCTATGGCTTGACAGGGCGGCAAGGCAGCCCTGCGTGGCCACGTGGTGCTCTGCAGCGCTGAAGGACTTTGCTTGCTTAGATGCAGACATTCATAGGGGCTCCTTCGTACAGCTTCATCTTTTACATCATTCCTTGATGACAGACCCCATTTGGAGACTAAACCAATTTAGAGTCTAGAGAGGATTTTTCCTACATGGCAAGGGTATCAACATGCTAGATGGGCCTTTTAGCCATTTTGAGATTATTGTTTTGGGAAAAGACAACTGCAATTGCTGCAACTCTAGCAAGTCACAGAGTGGCTAATGACTTTAAAACAGTTTAGCTCTGACCTTTTAAGCCAATAGGTCTGGGTTACCAAGCAATCAACTGCAGCGAGCATACAAAGAATAACTGGGAACTTCAGGTACCAGTGATAGCCAGGCAGCTCTTAGTAATGGGAGGATTTTTATAAGCCAAATATTCACCATAAGTCTGATTATAAGGAGGGGGGGCAAAAAAAAAGCCTGCAATATAGGCAGCCAAATGCTATCTGCTCCATCAATTCTGGAAAAAGTTTTAAAGCTTACTGCACTGACGACGTATCTACAAAAGACTGAGGTCGCACTCGCACCAGGGAGCGGCAGCATTAGCATTACACGACAGCACAGACCAAGCTGAATGGAGTGCAGCAGACCTCCCCGGAGTCTGTGGAAGGGACTCGGGCTAAAAATTCAGCAAATGCACTCAATGTCCAGCACACTACTCCAAATGCAACTACAATGCCCTAGTCCATTAAGACAACAACAGGAGAGAAGACAAAAGAAAACAAGAATACAACACTGAAGAAGCAGAACATGGCATACTGGACAGCACAAGTCAGAGCTGTTGAGGGCAGAAAGAGAAGCCTCCTACCCGAGAGGGGTGACTGAGCCCATAAATGAGTCAAGACCTGTCCTCCTTGGAAAGTCACCTGCCTGTCACAGAGCTGTGGCTTCCCCTCCACCTTCTCTCACCTACACCTCTCGGAGTAGAGGAGCAGATGAGGATGCTGCCTCCCCATCAGCACCACTTGTCAGGCGTGAAGGTTGAGTGAGGACAGCTTTAACATTCAGGTTCAGCTACTGGCACAAGCACAGACGTGCCTTAAATAAGCATGGCAGGTGGTCTGGAGTAGCAGACAGACTGCAAAACACTTTGCAACCTCTTCATTTAACCACATCAACATCCACATTTTACTGTTCCATATAAGCAACAGAAGGGGCAGTAAAAATTGTGCCTCCATAGGTAGCCTTGAAACAGGCTTTGTTGTGTAGGCTTAATGGCAGACTTCGACACCTCTTCTCTACTGTAAGCCTCCAGTGAACCAGCCTTTTTTACATCTTCATCCTTGGACAGGTCCTGAGGATACTGGGGATGTTCCTAAAGGAGATGGAGTCACTGAGAGCAGCTGCCATCAGGATCAAGCGTTTCATTTTGTTTCCCATTTCAGCAGTAGCCACAAGAGCAGCAGTGAGGTCAAGGGTGTGCAGGGGACAGAAACAGCATGAGGAGAAGAGCAGTGGCTTTAAAAAAAAAAAAAATTAAAAAAAAAGATATCCATTGCATCCCTTGTTTTCCTCACACACACTGCTTTCAGTATGAAACACTGACATGCAGTTAAGCACTGATTAAATCACAACCAAAACCGCGCCATTCCTATACAGTAAGAAAAGGCTTTGCCTCAAAAAACCCAAATTGAGATGAATTAACATGCTACTGTACCCATAACGACCAAATGTTTGAAATACATTACAGTGAAGACCAAATTCAACTACTCTGTAATATGAAAAAGTGCTTAGGAAATGACTGTATAAACACAGGTTGAGACAGATCACTGTTAGAAGCACAGGATTATCTACCCTGTCACGATTTACAGCAATCTTTGATACATTACATTTTCAACATTTTTTTATTTATTCTCACATAGTACTGCACCATCTCCTGCTGTTGTAGAAGGATTTTTATTTTGTATTTTCATTAGATAAATCAAGAATATTAAAGATATTTAAGTTACAGACAACTAGGTTACATTCAATTAAAATTTTTCCACATCCACCTGTTCTTATGTTGCTGCAGAATTTTCATTATAAGAATACATGGTTGAAAAAAAAAAATAGGAAGTTTAATTGTGTAAAGTGAAGCATGTAGTAGCTTACTGCAGTTCAAGTCAACAGTTCTGACTTTTCTAATCACGCCCGAAACCACAAATTCCTCAAGGGAAATATTATGTCTTCTCTCTGCCTGGGTAATATCTTCCAAAAATTGACATTTTGACTACCTTAGAAGATTTGTCAGAAACAAGCGTGAATATTAGTTTTGAACCATTAGAAAGCGGTTCGCATTTCAAAATCCACAATGCAACAAATCCCAAAATGGTTTTAGTTTGTATGAAAGAATAAAACCAATTATTTTCTTTCATAGATAACACCAGTAGAAAACTTCAAAGAAAACAACAATTCTTAGACTGAAAAGAAGGTTGATAGCATGTAGCTCTTTAAATCATTTCTTTCCCTCCCTGTGATACACTTTATCCTGCTGGGAAAACAAATCCTGCAACTTTTCACTTGAAGGGCTAAATTTGCTGTACAGTTAGTGATGCTTATGCTGATTCTGCTTTACTTAAAATGCAGAGAACCTTCCAGAGATATTTAATAAATCAGTACTTTTAAAAAAAAGAAAGTATTAAATGCACAGAATGGAGTTAATGGAAAACAATGAGGGAAAAGAAATCCAAACTACTATCAAGATCCCCAAAAGCAAAAAATGAAAACTTGTTTCCAATCAGAGGAAATATTTAAATCTTTATAGACTTCCAGATAGGTCCAGACTTTTTTGATTGAGAGCAAAGTCAGATAACCTCCATGCTACTATCCTCAGTATAAGGACAATGGGATAAACCAGCAAGATTTAATCCAAAGAGTGCTCTCATTTTTTAGCACATTCTCTATATGTATCCAGTAATGTATCCTGACAGGTTTGAGTTTGGAAGTTGGTCATATTAATTTTTTTTTCAGTTTCATAAAGTATGCTTTTCTTCATTCCCTAGACAAATTATCAGAGGGAAGGGACTCAATGCACAAATGCAAATTCACACTTGGGAAAACAAACGAACAAAACCCCACACAAACCCTCTCCACCCACCTAACTAGAGCCACCTCTCACGGTCTCCTGCACTGTAAACAAGTACAAGCATGAGAGTCCTAGAATATAATAAATAATACAATAAATTTGCTACCTTCAGGTAGACTATTAGGAGAAAGAAGAGTGTAAATTGAGGGAGAGTTGCTAACATCTCTGCCCTGCCTAGGCAAACTCCCTGTGCTGTCCAACCACTTCACCAGAAAAGGAAGCTGATGACTTGCCACCAGCTCCAAACATGTAAAGCACAGGAGCTGACTGTTCAATCTTTGCAACTATCCAAGATAAACTGAGCAGAAGCATCCTCCCAGGCGCATGGGAGAGGCTTTACAATTCAAAACTGAGCTCAAGTTGCATCCAAGAAGATTTGGAACCTGTTTCATTTTAAAAACATCAGAAGTTTCCCCATCAAAAAGCACAGCCTCAAGTGCTTTTTGGTGATGCCATCGGAAGCAATTTCCACATGGAAAGGGGAGCCATCAGGCAAGTTTTGAAAAATGAAACCTTGAATATCTGAGCTACCATAGCCATTTCTTTGGATAGGCAAGCCACATCCCCATACTGGAAACCTGGATTAGGCAAGTATGTTTTACTAAACAAGGCAAAGAAAGTGTCCTGCCTGGTTACCGCACTCACATCCCTCCTGCTACTTCGAGGCTGAACCCCTGTAAGCGTTCCTAAAAGTGCAAATACTAACCACTACACTTAATCACTTCGTGTTTGGACACAGTAGATCAGCATCATCTTGTTTTCAAGATGAGATAATTCTAGTCACGACTTACATGCTTTTAAAATGTTATCTCCCCAGTTCCCCAGCCATAAGAAGGGAGAATATTTGCACAGATAAATGATCACCCACTGATTCGTGCCTGCATGGCAAATATGTGCCCTCTGGCCAGCGAGGTTCAGAATTCATGAGAAACAACATGTCGGCACATTTGGAATTGGGATGATTTCTCCCACACACATGCATGCGTAATAGCACATCTATCACCTACACCAGTTCACAGCAGATACAAATAAAAGCAACATCCAGCAAATAAGTAGCAGCAATAAAGGGCAGCTAAAGAGAACAGAAGGCTCAATATTTCAAAGAAATACTGAAGATAAACCTTCAAACAGAAAGACCATAGATCAAACAACTGGGCCATCATGTTTTACTGGCACATGTAGAGAGACACTGGAATTTGCCTTCTGTTTTCAAAAGTACAGTGGATCTTATGAACCATTCCCCTCCCATCAGATAGGGAAGAAAAACAACTAGTAGGACTAGTAGAAACAGGATAAGGAAATCCATGCTGGCATCAGCAAAGTTATTCTTGGTCCATTAGGACACAGGGATACAATAGAAAGAGGCAACCACACTCCTTCGTGCTCCCCCAGCAGCAGAAATCAGGGCCCTAAGGAACCTGCTGGCCCTGTACTATTCTCATCCTCTCCCCAAGTGGATGTGGCTCCTATCTCCTCCTTATATCTCACTGCAGAAGCAGATCTACTCCTAGCTTTTAATCATCATCTTTCATCTGCTTTCCAAGACATTGCTTATCTTTTTACTGAAGGCAACCTCTTTAATTTTCCTACTTTTTAATTTTTGTCTGTCTTAGGAAGGAAAAGGTAAGAGTTTTCTTCACGGCGGGAGGGGGGGAAGGGGGAAGCTCTTACGATCTTTATAGGACCACAAAGTCCCTGCCATGGCTCTTGGTTCCAAACACACAAATGAAACTTCCAAAACATCCATCATCTCATCAATATTCTTAACTGTTTCATACCCAGAAATCTAGTATTCTATTTTCAAAACTAGAAACCATGCCTATATCTTCTACTTTCTAAGAAATGAGGGAAGGAAAACATTTGCACGCTGCTCTTTATTTTCTTTTTAAATATAGTACTGTACCTGGAAAATATATGTTCATACAGTGGAAAAACTGAAGTCTTAAATGATGACAAGTGGCAACACATAATTAGTAAGGTGGAT
Organism: Gorsachius goisagi; assembly: GCA_018403395.1. Classification (NCBI taxonomy): domain Eukaryota; kingdom Metazoa; phylum Chordata; class Aves; order Pelecaniformes; family Ardeidae; genus Gorsachius; species Gorsachius goisagi. The sequence continues at coordinate 359,130 of BOSO01000487.1, forward strand.
TGCTTATTTGATTCAATTTACTAAGGTGTGTTTTGCATTACGAGTTAAACAAACAGATGTAATTTGGAACAAATGATACCATTATTCTGTTGCAAGTCTTAGCAGAGGATAATAAGAACAGCTGGATTAATTTCTTTTTAAAAAAATAAATAAAAAAAAAAATAGAGTGTCACTGCTGATACACAGAAGCAAGGTTAGGTTCAGGCTTACCCTTCCCCAAAGTATAAACCGTCAAACCCCTGTAATTTCCCTATTCCAAACCTCTATAGTTGCAAGATCAACAGCATCTTAAGCCAAGTGCAGCAGCCTACATTTAGAAGAACATGAATACGCGTCTAGTGATGACTGAAAGCATTATTACTGTTTTAAAATTTCAGATGAAAATTTGTTAGAACCGAGTACGTCCATTTGTTGTACACTATGCATCTACTGTTCTTCCCACAAACAACAAAAATAAAGTAGACAGGCAACACTGGGTTTGGCAGCCAGAAGTTTTACCCAGCAATATTCAACATGAAAAAAAAAAACCAGAAATCAACCTTAAGAACTGTTAAATTACTGGGCATTTTCCCCAAAGTTAATGGGAAGCAGAAAGCTTTCTGAGGAACTGCCAGCACAGCAACATCACTCACAGGGGCTCAGTCTGTTCACCAATGGTGAAGCTTTGAAAGACCAGATATATCCATAGAACACCGTGCTGTTGCGAGTGATGCAGGCATGGAAGAAGAGGATAAAAAAAAGAACGGGGAATAGACTATTTGCAATGCAGTCTGCTAATTAACAGCAGGACTAGGTCTGGAGAAAATCCTGTGGTGTGATAGGAAATGCTCACCAATTGAGAAGCAATGCTAACGCATTCTTCAGTGTTGTTCTCCCTATGCTAAACTTCCAGGACACTTGAAGGAACCTCTTGTGTCCCCGTGACTGTAAGGCATAAGCACAGCCAGACTCAAGTGCCGTGAAACTAGCGTAGAGAACGAGGGCAGGAGGGAGAGGTGAGGAAGTCTTATTGACTCTGAACCGTGTTACGGCGCAAGAGCTCTCCTGCCACTGTGACCACTGGTCTCATCGTGACAGCTCAGCCTGAAACACAGCTCTCCACTTCACATATCCACACGAAGCAGGTATAGTACAAGAAAAATCCAGAAAATAAATCACAGCCACGTAAGGCATAATATATCTCTAAGTGGGTGACATCTTTTGCATGCATAAGTTAAAAACCTAGACAGTAAAACACAGATTTGAAAATCAAAAATTAATGTTAGAACATGGGCTTTTCCCCCCCCACTAAAAAACTTGCAGCAACCTCAAAGCAAAAAAAACAAAACATAATAATCCTGGATAGTACAGCCTACAATTGCATTTTAGCATGTATGTGCTTTCCACAGGCATAGTCAAGCAACATTAAAGCTGTAACAGCATGTTTTAAGATGAATAAGATGCATGAACCAGAAGTCCTAAAGAACAAACCACGACTTCCATTTTTAAAAGCACTGTTGTCTCTGTGTTTGGCTGTGAATGGCAGGAAAGCTGTCAGCATGGCTTGTATACACACACAGAAAAGAAAACTGGAATGATAAAACCTGCTCTGCTACCGAGACAGGAGGCTCCAATACAGCATATTAGGGCTGTTAAACAGGCAGGCCTAGAATACTGTCCCTATTGTCTGACTAAAAATGCTCAGAGGAATGGATGTAGCAAAAAAAAAAAAATTTAAGAGCGAGCTTTGGGTGCACTTTTAGACTGCTGGAGAACAGGACGAAATTGAGAACCTGGAGAAACATGAGCTATAGCTGGAGCCGATGTTCATTTGTCTTAATACTCCTATGCCTGCTCAGACAGCAAATGGTGCCACTGGAAGGAGTACCCACTGCCATTTACTAGATTAAAAGACAAACGTATATTCTAGCATTTCATCTTTTGCCAAATCCATGAACACAGTAACCTAAAACATAGCAAAACCAAAGTTTATTTCCCCCATAAGATGCACGTCTCACATAATTTAAGTGCAATGTCAGTGAAGTGAACCATCAAGCCAAGCGTTCTTCATGCTGTCCCAGGACTCTGTCCCACATTTGCCTGTGGACTGAAAAAGAAGCTGCTGACTGTTCAAATCTTAGCCTTCACATATCAGTGACTGTGGTCCCCATTCTGCCTGTATTTCCTCAAAACAGCCAGAAGATCTTTTTATGACCTGCAGGAGCCATCTCAGCAGAAGACAACTGCTATGCACCACCCAACTCCTATTTTTATCCTTAGTGACTTCTTTTTCTTTGTGTGGAATAAGAAGCTGATATGTAGGATGAAATGCTGTTAGTCTTTTCAAAACTTAGAACCATGCTAATTTATTGCAATTTGCTCATTCTGAAATCTGTTCTCACTACTGAAATATTGCACCAACTATTGCACAAGTAAAAGGACCGAGAATGGGTATTATTTAGGTTTCATACCTTCAGTAAATAATGCTTATTCTCCTTCATCTGAATGTCTTGCAGTGGCATACATTAGAGATGTGCCTAACAACCCGCGTGTGTAGGTACAAAAAGGCTCTGGAAAACATCTCAACATCAGCTACACATCTCACTTTTCTCATCAAGAGTATTTTTTTTAAATAAGCTCAGTTATGAACAAGAGTTTCATAAAAACCAACATCTCCAAACTGCAGCCCCACTTATGCCTTCAATCAACCAGGTCTTCTAGAACAGCCTGGCCAGCTTGAGAATTGATGCTTTCAGCCGTGCCCCACTCAACCACACCATGCAGAATCAACATTGTGACAATAAATTAACTTCTATGGGGAAAGCTATGCATTAATGCCCCTTGCTCCATCCAAAATATAGGTTGTGGCATGTCCAAAACACAGTAATTTCCATTTGATTCCACAACTGCAAACTCAAGACTTCATTACAAACAACACCAGCAATACAAACCCTCCTGCGGCATTTCCAGAAAAAGTTCCACAAGGCCTTTAAAACAAAGAATGAAAAAAAGTGGGGAGGATACAGAAATGAAAACACCATGTCTGAGGATCATGTCTAGGAAGACCTTCCTTTACATATAGAAGTTATTTGTAGAAAGCCCTAGTTGTCACAAGCCAGCTTTGTAATGCCTTGGGTTTTCAGCCTCAGTTACTAGTAAGACTGTATCCTCTATACGTGATTATAAATGGAGAAGATATAAATTGATACATCACACTTGCACATTCAGAACTTCAACCTCACACTTGGAAGGACCTTTCCTTTCGGTATGAGACCCATGCAGATCAATGGTGTTCTTGAAATTTTTTCAGCGAGCCATTTTAGCTATTGCCGATCTGTTACCAGAAATCATTTAATGGTTTGTGTCTAGAAAAGCTGGCTGTGTAGGAACCAATGTAAGATCTGAAAAGAAATGTAACAGGATTGCCTACTACAGGTTCTGTACAAAGCTACAAAGATAATATGGCTCAAGAAGCAATTACTCCATAGCACATATATGGCTACAACACATATATCCTACGTGGGGAAAGGGGAAAAAAAAAAAAAACCACACCCAAAAAACCCCAAAACACAAATACTTTTCTTTGAAGGAAAAAAGAATTTGCTTCCCCCATTGTGTGGCTTTTAATCAGTCTCCAACCAACCACAGGAAGTCCGTGTGGTTGGGACTCGAGCTTTAGAGCGTCTCATGCTACTGAACCTGAAAGAGGGAAGTGGGTTATGACACTGCCACAATCAAACCACCCAAAAAGCCCAATTTTGGTCTCAGAATGTTTCATTTCTCTGAACTGCACAATTCTTACCAGGAACCGGATAAGGTAATGGCTAGATTGGACATCAGACTGTTTGATTCGCCAGTAAAAATTATTTTCCTTCTTTAAAGGAATTTTTGCAATTTATTTCAACTGGTTTTTGCTTGTAAACAGCAACTTTCTGTATTTTACAGCCAAACTACTGCAAAGAATGGCTGAAATAAATCAACCCCGCTGTTCAAGGTGAGGATCAATGCTATAATCAAACCTCTCAGAAAGAAAGAAGAGTAGCATAAAGGAATTGTAAAAGGAAAAAAAGAAACATTATTGCACATTTTTCAGGTTTTCCATTTCCTTTCCACAACCAAGCAGAAAGTCAAAAGAATAGCCAACAGAGCCCACAAAGCTACTCAGCACCAATGCAACCACTCAACTTTCCAATACCTTTCAGCGCAGCTTTACAGCAATGCATTTCTGCTTTTGCTCTCTTCCAACTCATCTTCCCCCTCGCCTCCACGGATTACAGGTTGATCGTACAGACGGTATCTCATATATGCTGCTCCCAAGCCCTCCCAACCCAGCAAAGCTTTGTCATTATCACATTGCTATTGTCTCCCTCATCAAGTCTGCGTTCTGCAAACAGGTCTCTGATTAAAGTCAGACAAGTTTGCTTCATAACCATAGTCATTATCACCTGGTTTCAGGTGCTGCCTGCATAACACTTGATTTTCATTATTTTTACTATGTTAGAGCAATAATGCATTTGTTGCACTCTTTCAGCACTGCTTTTGGGATAAGTGAAATCAGCAAGCAAGTGCTCATAAAAATGATATAAGCCTTAAGCTTGAGTTAATGCAAGCTGGGGAAAAAAAAAATCACAACAGCAAACGATCAAAAAAGCACAAGGGAAATGTTATTAGAAGCAGCCATACTACTTTTCCAAGCACTGTATATGGACCATTATATATTCTATGCATATGTATCAGACAAACTATTCATCTTAGTCCCTATGATTTAAAAATATCAGTTAATGCTGGAGGAGGGGGCGAAGAGGTGGAGCTAAAGAAATTATAGTTATTTACACTGAGCAACCAAGTATTACTGGTCCTCTATTAGTCAAGCTGCAGAATGTGCTTGTATTAAAGTAGCAAGAAGATATAAAATCAGCACTAACAATCCTAGGAGCAATGTCTGAATAAATGCAACACAAATTCATGTCCTGCATGCAAATCAGTTTAGATACAGTTTCAACATACTTCATGTGCTTCCTGGCAAGGCAGTATTCTTATAAAGCAACATCTCAACCCAAATTATTGGTTTTCCAAAGCCTTGGAATTACAAGATAGCATGTACGTATCAGCATTTTTCTGTTTAAAATTTTGTTCTCGATACCAGGACATTTATCCACGCAGGTCTGGAGGAGGCAACCTAAAATTAGTTTTAACTACAGATGAGTCTTTGTCCAAGAGCTGCTGAAGAGAAGCAGTTAAAAAACAAAAACAAAACACAAACCCAACCAAAAAAACCAAGAAAAAAAACCCAGCTCAAACCTCCTAGTAAGCTTTTACAAGAAACATCACTGGTATAAACTAAAACATAAGTGGAATACCTGCAAGAACACAGATTGAAAAGTCTAAGCCTGCTAACCCCCCCCAGGAAATACGGTCATATTTCAGGGCCTACAAGCTGCACATATAGCACAGAGCAGACACCTCCACAGCCAAACCCAAACAAACCCACCAATATCCCCTGGCCTTTGTGGTACCAGGGGCAGCGTAAGGCGAACGGCAGGCCTTAGGGAAGCACAAGCCAACCCGAGCCTGCCCGGCGGCCTCCCTGGTCCTTACGCAGCACAACCAGCCCGGCCCACAACAAAGGGCTGTTGTTCCAGGCCAGCCCCAGGGCGGCAGCTGAACCAGTTGGCCCAGTACCCCAGGCTGGTCTGTGGGACAACAAAGGCTGGCTGTGACCCGAGCAGACAATTAGGATGTGTTGGTGTAGAGTTATAAACCTTTAAGGGGTCACTCACAGATGAATTTTAGTACAACCCCTTTATAAAGCCATCCTACTGGCTCCTTTGCGAAACTGACTTTCAGGTTCCACCCAAATCTAGGAAAATAACATTCTGTTATGGAAATATCCAGAAAAAATCCAGTGATGTTAAAGTGTACTGCAAAACTGAGGTGCAATTCCTGAGATGAGCTAAGTAGCTTTAACATAAATCTAGCATAATTTTAGTCTGGAAAGGATAGATACCATGGTTCTTTCTCTTAAAGATCCAGGTAACGATGTTAGTGAGATGCTGATGAGGAAGGGGGTGAGCAACCGTGGAGTAATTAGAGAAGACAAAAACCACACCCTATTGCCAAAGACACTCACCTTGCAGCAACAAATACAACATTCCCTTCACAAAGTATAATCAGCGCAAAGTAAAGCTCCTCAGTTTTGTACATCTGCTATAAGCAACAATGCAAGACATAGCTCCTCAGAAAGAAATGCAGTTGTGCTTTCTTCTCTGTTAAAGACACTGCCAGTGCCAACGCCATCTATCCCACCAGCCGGCACTGCCCTTCTCGTCAGCTCAAATCCCACAGCTCTGTCCCAGAAGGACTTTTTCCTCTCCCGATAACGCTGCTCCCCAAGACACAACCTCCCCTTTTAACCACCTGTTCCACATGTGCAAACAAAACTGCTAAAGACAGACCTGAAGCGAGCAAAAATAGGGCCAAGACGTCAAGACCCCTCTATACCCTACCAATCTTTTAATCAAAGAAAGAAAAAAGTTCTTAGATGATCCAGTAGTGAAAAATGAGAACAGATTTCTTAATTCTTCACTAACTCTTAGCATAGCTGCAGTAAGGCTAAAAATCACTTGCTAATCAGAGATTAGCTCAAGTCAGCTACTCTGAGCAGTCGCATACCCAAGTCACGCAGCCTTACGGGAGGCCTTCACGCAGGCTTGTACGAGGGGGTTCACAGCGACCACCCCAGCTGTAAAACACCCTGAGCATCACAGCTACTGGGATTTATTTTCCTTCTGTGGCAAAACACAGACCTTGTGGAGGAGATTGCAACCAAATGGCAAAACTCGCAAGAAGGTGGTGTTATAATGGCATTTTAAAACAACAAATAGGAAAACAAAGTTGGTAACACTTACAATCAGTATACAAACCTGCATATTTTCATGTCAAAAATCTACATTATATCTTGGGTGAAAAGCAACTTCATTTTCCTAATTTTTAAGGGAACTTTAAAAATTATTATCCCACAATTCCAGTGTTTAATACAAAGTTTCAAGTAAAAATACAGAAACCCTGCGATTTGAAAAATATTTTCATGCTTTCCCTTCAGTCCAGCATCTTCTTTCACATGTAAGGTCATTCCCCTGTAGGATCTTCAACAGGAGCAAGGAAGCACCCAAGCTAGGGCATTTAGCTTCCAAATTCTGCCAAACAGGAATGCAGCTGACACTACGAGAAAGCAAATTTTGTTCGCAAATTGTCGTATCAGGAACTCGGGCATTGGTTTAACAACGTTAGGGTCATACTTAATCATCTGAAGTCACACAAGCAGCAACACCATTATAAAACCCAAGAGAGGAAGTGTTCTCTTGCTTAAGAGGAGCATATGCTTATGGGCCTTGTTAAACTGAACTGAACCTTTTAAGTGATGCTGTTTAAGGAAGGTCTTTAGGACTTCCCTCAGCCCCCCTTCCCCCTCCCGTTTTTGTTTGTTTGGTTTTTGGGTTTTTTTTTTCCCCTCCAAAACATAAGAGGTTATATTATTGAAACGCACTTCACCTGAAGAAAATCTCTTGGGTCCAAAACACTGGTTTTAGAGTTAAAAAAACCCCACGACCAAAACCAAGCCCACTAGTTCTATAATGACATTGTAGCACTTGCGATTAAATTAACCCAAATAAAAGCCAAGTGTATATTTTCCTTCTTTTTCTCCTCTTACCCAAATCATTAGAACAGACAGAATTTCTCTATCAGTCTACACCAGACTGCATCCTGACAGTTCCCAGAATACGATAAATGTTAACTCCTGCACATTTAATTAAATAATTCCAAATCACAGCTTTTAGAAACAGATCCATTTCAGCCAGGACACCATCAGAACATAAGAGTTAAATGCAACAACATCACAGTTCAACCTTAGTATTGCAATTCAAGAACTGAAATACTTATTTCTGAAAAACATTACAATTTTCCAGAAAAAAGTGATTAATTACACTAAGTAAAATATTATACACCCAACTCAAAGGGCATCAGTATATTCATATCAGTACCAGAGCTATGTTCAACAGCAGTAAAACTCAAAACATAGAAAAGCACTATTTTTCATAGCATTCAATAATCTTTGAAATGTTACTGTGATTACAGAAAAGTCATTTCTACTTGCTTTTTCCTACTAATTAAAAAGGCAAAGAGCAATAAGCAAGATGACAGAAGCCAAGAGTAAGATGAAGAGAGAAATAAACCAGATGGCATGGGAATATATTTATATATATTTAAGTTATTCCCAAATTACAAAAAAAAGAAAGATCAAAATGTTTTCATTTGCCCTATAATCAGGGGCATTTTCTTTTAGGAAAGAGTTTTCAGATATTTTCATGTAAAGTGGATTGTGAATTCTAATTAAGATACAGCTGTAAGCCAGGATCCTCCATCATATAATTAATCTTAAATCCAGCCTCTAGCCGAGCAGGGTACAGATGGAGTTAGACAGATGTAATTACAAAGTCCATCAGCAGTAAGCCACTGGGAGAGGTTGCAGGCTTTCCTGTATTTCTTCTTCGTACTGGGTGGTAGGCTATTTTTGTCAAAATATACTAGGGAGACGCAGCTACTGTGATACAGTCACAGCACTTTAATATTAAAGCTTTAGTCTGCATCATGTATTTTAAGGCACTAATTTTGAAAATAATGACAATTGTACCCCCATTTCTGTGGGCCACACTGTCTAACAGAGCACTGGAGCAGGTATTGCATTCCCAGCTTCGTTTCTGTCCTTCAGGATGAACTCCTCCCTTCTCTGCTTCAAACCTCTGCAACTGTAAAACTGCATTTTACCACCCTTCTGAACCTGTAAAGTGAGTTGTTGAAAAAATGTAATTTTGAATATAAATTCTAAGAAAAATAAGATGTAACTTGGCAAGTCATTTATGTTTTCGTAAAGCAGGATCTGCTCTGACACAGTGTCCACATTCACATATCAGTTTCCTCTGAATGACAGAAACCCTCTCCAAAAGTCTTCAATTTGTTACTGTCACTATAATCCATGCATTCATGGAAATGAGCAATTTTTGCCAGTTTCGAGAGGAGAGACAAAAATGCCCTGTTTGACCCAAGAATCAACTTTTCACATGAAAGTGAACTGACAACTTCACTCAGAAGTCAAATTTTTCAATCCCATGTCTAAACACAGTATAGCAACTATAACTCAACTATATTTCTATAATTTCCCATTTTCTTACAGCATCGGCACAGAAGAGGAACATCCAGTAGCAAGGCATATGACATCTAGTTTGACATTTTTCACTAACTGCAAACCCACGAACACGTTTTCTGCTTAGTGTCTGAAAACAGTATTAACATTGCACATTTTAAAAGTTAATACATTCCTATTTCTGATCTGCAAGTAGCACTTGAGCACAGCAAAAAAAGAATATTATGTCTTCGTATAATGCAGTCAATTCACGTTCCATCATCGTATGTGAACCATTTGCATATCTGAAAGTAGCAGCAAAGATAATCAGTAAATTTGCACTAACCCTTTTACCACGGTTATCCCACCCAAGCTGGGGAAACCAACGACATCTCCCATGCACTGCAAAGGGCTTTTTGTATGAGTTTTAAATAGTAATTGAAAAAGTAATCACAAAATAGCCTGTAATGGAAATAAAATCTGGTAAAGTGTTCAGAGGCAAATTCTTAACTTTAGGGTCATGAACTGATGAATTTAAGACACACTAGAGTTAAGGGTGTTCATACACATTTTCAATTATGGATCACTGCATATCTGGCCATGCCCAAGCCCTGGACTTCAGCTCAACAAACATCCTGACCTTTAATTTTTGTTTTCAAACTCATATGCCAAAACCAGATGTATTTTGCTAGAGTGGCAACACTACAACAGTACTGGGAAAAAAAAAACCACCACAACAAACTTTTTTAAACTTTTCTTATATGTGGCAGGGAATTCTTCATGCCAACTCTAACTAGTAGTGATGATAATCTCCACTAACTTAACTGACTTTGTATCAAAGCAAACAGGGAATGCTCACAATTGCCACTGCAAAGAAAGTTTCATTTCTGTCAGCCACCCACTCTACCTCTCAGCCCTAAATCACTGCGAAGCTCATCATGACTCCATCTATGCTATAAAGCAGAGAGATCCCAAGCCCGGGCTGGCTGGCACACTCTCCTCTGACCTAGAGCTCCTGGACCACCTGAGTTGCAAGGCAAGTTGAAAAGTGGTAAATCCACCCCGCAACCAGAGCCTACACAAGGTCACCTAGCTCTGCAAACAAGCTCAGGGCTTAAGCATGCACATATAATTACCTGTGATCTATTTTTTTCCCTTTACAGAACGCAGCCTGATTTTCATCACGAAAGGAGTCCTTGTGATGAGTTGCCTCATGCTTTATTAACAATACATTATTCACATCCTGCTCTGAACATGCATCGTTTTACCACTTCTCCATGCCACAAATCCACGAGTCCTTCAGAGGTGGTCATTCCATTAACAGCATTCTCACACCTCCACAATATTTATTCCCAATTTTTGCACTAGGAAACGAAGGCAGAACAGTTAACATCAGTAATGCTGGATGTTCAGCTTAGCCAGCCACAAAATGGCTGAAGTGAAATTATACAGAAGGTGGTTGGCAAAAGAAGTTTCCCTCTAAAAGGCCATTTTTTTTAAGAGGATTGTTTGCAGCTGAAATCGTTTCTTATACTAGCATGAAATGAGCATTCTTAGCTTCAGCGTTAACAGATTCACTCTTAATGAAGCTCTTGGTGAGCACAGAGCTGTCTAGAAGACTCGGGTCACTTCCAGCCTAAAATACAGATATGCACTATATCCGAGAGAGACAATAAAACACCACTTTCAAGGACTTGAAGTTACTTTATTTAAACTCTGTTCTTGAGCTAATAAAGGTTATAGGGAAAATTTTATATATATATATTTCATTATGCTAATAAAGCCATTAAAAACCCACAAAACACTTCGAAGTTTAAAAAAACCCACACAATTTCAGTAAGACCTGTGACACAAATATGCATTTTGACAAACCTTAGTTTTGTGTTCAGAAGGCTGCAGAGGTACTTATTTATAATGCACTTATTTAAAAAAAAAAACCAACACAACACACACAAAACAACAACAAAATCTCCAAAAAACAACAACTGTTGGGAGCAGAAAGTCTAACTTCCCTAAATCACTTTTGTCCAGCATAACACAACTCAAGAACAAGTTTCTCTCTTCAAGAACTTTCAAAAGTCCTTTCTGGAAAAGCCTAGCCACTGGTGTGTACCTTGCAACCCAGCAGCCAAAGGCACAGATGCTTCACTACAACTTCCCACCATGTCAGACCTATTGATTACTTTTATTTACAAGTGCTCAGAACAATTTTGCCATCCAGAATAACTTCACAACATAAACACTGGACTTCTATGTTTTATGTAATTTCTTCAAATCAGAATTTATTTAATTTTGAAAAAAGCATAATCAATCTTTATTCTTTTTGAGTCTCACTAAAAAAAGTCATTAACATAAAGCTACCTCTTAAGGGACTGCAGAGTTGTTTGTCCTACTAACACTTTCTTCTATGTTTATCTTCTACAAAGCAAAAGTGGGGATGACAGAAGTGGCTCCTGGGTTCTTCAGTTAACAACGTTATACAAGATCTTCCCATAATTGTAAGGTCTATTTAGATCACACTGCTGAGAGGGGCAGCAAGAACACCACAAAAAAATACATTTAGCTTAAAATTCTGTAGTATTAAACAAGATTAAAGAAAATCACTTAAAACAGCATATTCGTTTCATGACCTTTTCAGATGTACAAGTCTGTGCGTGTGGGCGCATTAGTGCATATATGTAACAGGTCCCCTAACACCACCATCGTGAAAGGATACCCAGTGCTCGGTCAGGAAAGCCGAGAAGCCCATCTTCACAATGCACCCTGGGCGAACTGAAAAACACATGAGGACAGCAGAAAATAGAGAACAGAGATTAACCGGCCCAATGAGACTCCCCTCCATAAGCTAACGAAGTTCTGTTGAAATCATTAAGAAAATGAAGCACACTCTCAGTGATTTTCTGAAACAAATCTAGAAAAGAACGTGGTTTTAATACTAAGAATTCTACAAAATACGTGGATACTATCCAACATCTGATATTACTTGGTATTAAATCAAAGGCCAAGATCTCATGATCTAATCTACAACATCGGATATCCTGAAGCCCCAATGATCCAAAGCCACCTCCTGTCGCTGGCGTAAAGACCAGGGAAGCTCTAGCCATGGCAAATTTATTATCTTTCACAGGCTATTATTTCACCACAATGTGCTATAAAATGGTCTTAGCGATTATTGCGGGTTCGTGTCTTACACAATAATGATAATGTATGTAACCATACTTCAGCAAAACATTAATTTTGGGTTCTTTTTTTTTTTTCCCTTTATTCTTCTTTTAAATACATTGTAGGAATAAGCTAAATAATTTTGATGAGAGAACAGGTCTTTAGAAGTCTCATCTACTTGCAATATAAAAATTTCTCCCCCCCCAAAAAGTGTTTTTCATTACTAAAGCAGCACATATTAAAAATTTCCATGCATAAACATAGACATATAAATGGATTTGATGAGATGAATTCATAGAACATTTTACGTGGATTCCCTACATCAGCTACTACAACCCTGAGATACGATCTGGCTCGTGTGTTCGTGAGAAAGCTGAACAGATTCACAGCAAAACCAACAAACTCGACACTGTGCTGTTGCAATGCAGGGATGCAGAAGAATTAAAAAAGAACTTAACTTTCCAGAGATGCTGAGCAACATGCAGCATAGCACCCTGAATTTTCTTATCTAGGAGCACACTATATAATATAGCACAGTAAACTGCTCATCACCATAGCCAGGTAATAGCCATGCTGCAATCCTTACAGCTGCACCAGTCTGCCTCCACATTCCAGTTATCACTGGAAAGGAGGAAATCAGGGGCCCCAAAAGAGTAAAAGTTCAGTACCAAAACCATAATAATAACCTGGCTTTTTGCAGCACTTAATGAATTTGCTATAGTTGGCTCTAAAATTAAATTGAGATTTGACATTCTAGACAATATAATGGGATACTCCCTTGCAAATGAAATTTTACACAAGTCATGTATGCATAGCATATCACTGAAGATAAACTCAGCCAGAGTCAGAAAAACAGCTTAATATTTACACAGTGTTTTCTTCCAGTCCAGCACACATTACACACAGGTTTCAGCCAAACAACGCTGTACAGAACAGGACTGTCACCAGCCTTGCCAGAGGAAGATTTCCTTCATGTATTACTGATTTACATATTAATACCAACACTCTTGATATCCTACCAAGTCCTAGAAAGCCAAGGCAGAAAGTATCTCTGACCTCAGTATCAGAAACTACTTCTCAGCGTTATCAAGGAACATTCTCCGGGTCAGTCAAAATACTCCTCTGCCACTCGCAGCAATGCAGCTCACAAAATACTCCCGCCTACTGCAAAGATGCCAGAAAAACAAGGAAGGTTCATGAACCAGGGTAATAGATGAATATATTTAAATTATGAGCTAGTGTAGTGTACCTTAAAGTGCTGGCCTACACATTTTCAAGGCCAGCGATTTAGAAAAATAACTCACTAAATATATCAAAGTTCACGTCTGCAGTTTATACCTAAGTCAGCCTGGCATTACTCAACGGGTTGGCTTTTTTTTTTTTTAACCCCTTAAGGCAGACTAAACAGACCCTTAACCTCAAGAAGTAGTCAATGCATCTTACAGAAAGCCTCCTTTCCTAATACGCCCTAATGGCAACTAGAAACCTTGGAAACTTATATTTCTCCAGCAAAAAAAGCAAAGGCTGCCTGCGCGCTGGCATAGCATCAAAGGAAAGCTGTTGCAGCATATCTAAATAAAGAGGAAACAAACAGGCACTCTGAGCATCCCAAGGACCACGGCCACAGAAAGCAGGGAAGAGGTTGAACAGAAAAGTTATATTTTTAATACTCCTTTCTGTTAAAAGGGGAAAAAAAAATACCAATGCTTTAAAGGGAAAACAATATAACTGAAAGTGTATTCCCTCTTGAGAAAACCACTTTTGTGATTTTGAGGGAATTTAGTACTGCTTTTTGTTATTTTATGATTTCTAAAATTCAGGTTGTACCTACTCATTCCAAGTCTAGCCCAACTCAAGAACTACACCATGGAGCAGCTGATGACAACAAGCAGCCAGCTGACCAATTCCAAGGGAAAGCCTACTGCTGTTTAAGGCTTGTTTAGGGTTTTTTTTTTGTTTGGGTTTTTTTTTTTTGTTTTAAGACTTAAGCTTTTTATATTATTTTTAACCACACCTCCTTAAGCCAAATGGCCTTTAATGAACCGAAAGAGCAAATTGTTAAAAATACAACACACCTCATCTTCAATTAAAGGTTAAGCAGGCTGGCTCTCAAATAACATCACTCTCTCATAAAAGCACTCAGAAGGGAAAAACCAGACTGGACATTCACGATTATTTTAAAGATTAAGAAGTGAAGCTAATACCTGAATGTTTTCATTGTGGTGATGCATATAACCTCCAAGAAAACCTTTAGATAACCTGGTTTTACCACCATTAAACACACACTCACTTGCACACCACCTGAAAAACAGATCATCATCATGATCTTAATGCAAAGTAGACCTTAAAAATCATTGCAATTGTTCACAAGATCATGTATAAAGTGCTTAAGAGAAATTTAAAACTGCCTAACAAGAAGCTTTCCTGAAAGAAGTCACTAAAACCATATCCGTCAATCTCCTGTCAACTTCTAGTTGAAGAGCTCCCAACAACTCAATCAAGCCCTCTTTCTGCAAGAAGATCGTAAATGAGGAAGACAACCTGAAGTTAATTTAGTGTTCCAAAAGAGCAAGACCATGTAGTTACCCAAGTCTTAACACTATCTCTTCCTAGAGTTAATTTTTCACAAAAGCATGCAATGGGAGAAAGCTACCCACAAGAAAAACAAACACAAATGAGATACAGAAACAATAAAGGAGATAAATATCATTTTATGCTTATTAAAATAACACATGAACATCTATGTAGCAATTTAGCAGCCGTATTTGGTAATTTTTATAAGGATATTTACCACACCAGCTTTATTTCCCCAATCCAAAAGTTCTGATGCTTTTCAAGGAAACCATATAGATACATATCTGCTGGCCTCTCTGTGTCGGAAAGAAAGAATATATTTGGAAAGCAAGGATTTTGGTGCACCAGCATCAACAGGACATAGCTCATGGCACCACATGAGTCCAGAATTCCAACTACATTTTACATCATTCCTCAGGGCAAATACATCAACTTATACTACAGCTCCATTTTCCTACACAGACTCCATTTTGAGCAGTACTGAGAAGCAAAGAGCCATCAGCCTCACACGTACTGAGGCCCCAGCGTACAAGCGGTACTTTACTGAAGACAGTGTCTGATCGAAAGAGCTTAGTAGGCACGGCCTGGATCCTGCCAACACTTGCACATGCCTAGCCTGATGCCTATAAACGGGGATTACTCACATGCTGGAAGGTAAGTACATGAATAGTAAGCATGTTCATGAATCAGCAATTATGTTCAGGTAGAATAAAAAGCCAAGGTGAAAGGAAAGGGGGCATAAGAGGCAAGAAAGTTCTCACAAGGCATGCTCCCTACTGGATTTTTAGGAAAGCTACTTCAAAATAAGTTTAAAGAACATTGGGTTTGGGGGTGGGGGGGATGAGAATTTCTTGGTTTATCATCTGAATACACAATAAATTGTCCATTATGTAGAAAGTCTGCCAAAAAACAACCCTTAGACCTCCCTTTTTTACCCAATCCCCCCAGCCCTCCAGCTGAAACACTTACTGGTTTTACATTCTTGCTTGCTTTCTCCAGCTACTGGCCAGCTGCATGTCTGGAGAGCTTCTGAAACAGGGCAATATGGCCTACTTAAAATTCAGTTCCTTTAGCAGCCAAGTTAACAACAACAACAAAAAAATCTAAAATACAAACAGCAGCTCTCCAGAACAAACTAATTAATGCTGTGAACAAGCAAACTGCTGAGCAACTCAACCCAGGAATTGTGAAATTGGTGGCTTTAGAAGTTGCGAGGAAGAAGGTGGTGGGGGTTATGTATATAAAATGACCTGCTCTTAACTTCCTCTGGCACTAGTTTGGGTAAGAAGGGCCTTCCAGTTCTATTAAGTATTGCCCAGTAATCATACATTGTCAAGAAAAATATCCTGAAGCGTTCACCTGAAGCAGCCAAGTGCTTTGATCGGCTTCTTCAAGATCCATCAATCCCAGGTACGCCGCCTGTTATCACCAGTTTCTCAAGCCTGCAAAGAGTGCCCTGGGGAGATCACACTCCTCCTGCACAACAACGCACAACAGGACTTCCCAAATTTAACCTTATTTGTTAGCTACAACAGCAAGGGATGCTGGTATTACCACCTGTGACCATCAACACACCTGCCGGTGCATGACAGCCTATGGCATACAAATATACTGACTATACAGCAAACATTGTGTGCCAGGTATTTTGAACTGGTTTTTAAGCTATAGTACTTTGGGCCTCCTTCAAAATTTCAGTAATTCTGCCTTGCATTGACAAGAACTGTGTATCAGAGTAACACTGAGAACTCCCAAAATATGACACTTTTGAAAGAGCTGGGCCCCAACATTCAAGATGTTCTAGCAATGCTCGTCTCTTCAGGCAACAGAACCCTTATTTTATGCTTTCATTAGAAAAGTATCGGTTAGCCTCAAGCCAAAGCTCAGTCAGTGTAACATTCCCATCTCCAACATCAGAATGATTCCGTTCTAAATTATCACTGGTTCACAAAAAAGCAGGCAGTGACTTGCGCCTTGAAGGTCACAAATAATGTTTCAGCATTGACTGCTCAATATAATTTGGAATGTCACAGAAGCCTAGATGCCTCAACTTCATTACCACAGCTCTTTTCATGGAAAGTTACATGCACTAACAAGTTTTTCCATCTCAATCAATACTATGAACACTTTACATAAGGAAATGTTTTAGCTTCATTATATGTACAGCATTTTAAAATATTAAAAAAAAACCCAAACCAGGAACTAATTGCCTCACACTGTAATACCCAAAGTGTGCTGGGGCCCTAACAGCTCTGAAAGATGAAACCTCTGTCCTTGAGATTTTACAGGATAAGAAACTGTTAGGAAAAAAAAGTGAAAAGTAGTAGGAATTTATCAAAACTTACTGATATCTTTCTAATGACCAGGGTTTTGAATAAGGAATTGTTATGCCATAAAATAATAATTGTAATAACAAGTAGGACTAAAGGGAGAAAGATAAAGAGAGTTAACAGGAGCAAGGAAAGCTAAGTGGCAAATTGAAAGAAACAAAGGAAAGACTAGAAAGTGGTAAAAGCAAGCAGCAAAGGGGGAAAAAAAAAAAAAAAAAAACACAAACTTAGTTCAAATTGTAAGCTGCTAACGGAACTGGATTGCCCACCATGTGGTGGCTGTGGTCTTCAATATCTAGACCAGAGGTCTGAAAAACACAGCAACCAACACTGGTTAAAGCAACAAGACCGAGAACGGTAGTTAAATCAAGCTAGAGATCTGAAACCTCTAACACAGGCAATCTTTAGCTTTAAAAAGTATATAAGGAGCAAAATACAGCAAGCTGTTGGCCTTTCTTACTGATCATGTCTGAAAGTGAAAACCATGCTTCTATTTCAGGATACTCATAGAAGTAACAAGCTAAAAGAACCCTTCAAAACTGTAATCAGCCTCTCTTTTTCTGTAATTTCGTAAGACACCAAGTCCTGTGTGTGTCCAAAGCAACTTGACAGCTATATGCACTGATACCACAAAAAATTATTATTATTCATTTTACACTGATGAAAATGATGTCCCCATGAGTTTACTGTGGCCAGCTTTCTTCCTGCCCCCTCCCCGAGCACAGCAGAAATGTAATTGAGAACTACTAAAATGCACATTTCCTTCTTTGAGATTGACAGCCTGCTTCCATTCACTTCCTATTAGACATTTCCTTGGGAACACCCCTCCGGACACTTGCCAGAAACTTCCTGCATTTTTTTTTAGCCTGGCAATTCCAAGAGATACCACAAATCTGAGATCATCAGAAGACACAGGTACTGCAAAACTAGCACTGGGTATTTTATCATGTTTAATTACCGCTCAGCGCTGCCGAAGACCTGTACTTCTCCTAATGTGACTTCTGAACACTGCCTGCTTTTTCATCTGCACAGTTTAAGAAATCCTGTAACAAGGCTTACAAAGCTACCCTGGGAGCTAATAACAGGTCTGGAAAAACCCAGACATACTGCTCTACTTCTCCCAGTCTTCAATTTTCAGCGACGGAAGGGAGCGTAAATTGTACTTAATTGCAAAATTGTCAGTTCAGTCCTCGAGTCAGTAAATTACGCTTTTACAATCTCTCCTCTCTCCTTTCCCAGGGAACGCACATTTCCAGCATTATTTCTCGTCTCCAAGCACTTCTACTGCCTTCTCCCCCTACCTCACCCCGCAGCCTCCCAAGCCCCCCTTTCGTCTTGCTTGCCCCTACAGGACACCGCACCCCGCCTCCACATCTCACACCCTTCCTCCATCCAGGCTCTCGGCTCCTCGCTAGCCCAAGCTCTCACTCCTGCTCATGAGCTCCTCTCGCCGGTCACCAGCCAACATTTTGCGGGGACCAGTCAACACTTTGTGGGGGACACGGAAGAGGGGGCACAAGGCAGAAGCCCCAGCACCAGCCCCAAGCAGTCACACTCACAGCTCCTCGGGGACAACCCTGGCATTACTGGTGCCTCATCTTGTGGGTGTCCTCGGTGCTGCCAGCAAGAGAAGTGGGTCCCAGCTCTCTGTCTCCTAAACTCATGCCTACAGAGCTTGCCTTTTGTGTTTGTTTTTAAATATGCCGAAAGACTTTGCAATGTTTAAAAGCAAACTTTCCGACTTCAAATCCAGTATTGTCCGAAACAACTCGCTCCTTTTTTTATAAAGCAGAGGGAGGAAGTTTATATAATCCCTCTAAAAAGCTATAAAAGTTTGAATTCTAACTTTTTCCTACTCCTATAAATGCCCACATTTACTTTTTGGACTGGAAATTAACACTTGATCTCTGACCAAACACAGTTAGAAAAATAAGTCTTATTAAATAATATAATGAAAACTTTCAAAGTCAATCTACAACCATCCTCCTTCTTTCCTTCTTGACACCCAAAGACCTTTTTAAAAATGCAATCCATTTGGAATTTTAAATTTTGACGTTTTAAAACTTAAATTCCAATCTTAAAACTGTTAAATAAAACATCTCTAAAGCCCAACATGTCCTGTTTTTAAAATCTAAATGGTGCTAAATCCTTACAGTAAAAAAAGCCATTTATGGTTAAGCTTACAGACACACACTCACTGATTGCAGCTGTACGGGTACTGAAAAGTAGGAGACTAACTGCTAATGTAAAAGGAAACCGTGAACCCAGAAGTTTAACAGTTGTGAAACCAGCAGTGAAGCTTTTCAAGTTCAACAGTCTACTCAGCTTGAAGATAAAGCGCTAGGAGCACCTTTGTAGCCCCACAAGTTCATCTCAAATTCCAAGCTTGACAACAAAACCCACCTTTTTCCTACTTCTTTAATATCCAAAAAAAGCAAACACAAAGCTCTACATTATCTGAAGCAGTCTAAAGACTACATAGTTTCATTAAATTTCTGTTCTGGCCCTTCAATTACACTTAAAAGAAAATACATCTTTAATAGTACTTGTCACAATGAAGTCTCTTCCACCGTATTCTTGTCTTGGACACATTTTATGTCACAAAATTCACACTGTATCAACTAGAAGAAAGAATTAGCAAGATCTCTGAGAGAGAACCCAATTCTCAGAAGTCATTCATTTCCCCATTAGAAGGGATATGCTATTCTATCAGGATACAGGATTTCTCGCATGCATGAAGGAGGTAATTTGCCAAATCAAGTATTTAATAATAATCCATCAGTTTACCCCAAAATAAATAAATAAAAGCAGTTGGCACACTACTTAAAGAATTAGTCCCTGTGCAAAGTACTCGGAGATTTTAAATCAGCCAGTCACTTTCACATGGACAGAGCCAACTTCTCACAGGACCACTTACACAAAAGCATTACGTAGTAATCGAAGGTCTTGCTCAAGGAACAACTAAAGTCTCTGAGCATGACTAAGTGAAACAGAGCAGCTCCCACTTGATTCAGCTTCTGCTTTGACAGAAGGTAGCCTGCTGTTAGATTTTGCACTCTGTTTACTAACACTGTTAGGCGCACCACTCTTAAATTAGAAACAAAATAAGCTTAAAAAAATATACATTCTACTGGAGAAACTGTCATCCACAAACCACTATACAGCTTTAGGTTTAAAACAAGCAGTTACAAGCTGCTGCAGAGAAGAAATATGCTTAAATGGGGACTGAACTGGGGGAACTCTACAAAGAAGAGCAAGCTCCTTGTAAAGACAGAGTTAGCCAAACTGGAAGTCTTTTCACCATTACTAGGACCCCTGCTCTTTCTCTTTAGCAGCCAGACCAGCTGTTTACTTCCCTCCCTGTTGGGTAGATAAACACTTCGAAAAAGTGTCAGCTCCACATTGTCCAGCCAGCCACAAGAACTGTTGATGTAAGTAACAGCCTGAGTTTCCATCCGAGTTTACATACCACCTTTAAAGTCGAATAGGAGGCAATACTTAAAATGAGGAGGGAAAAAAAAAAACACAAAGTAAACCACAAAGTAATGGTACGCATCGTGTATATTAAAATGGCAAGAAAAAAAAAAATCACTCGTGCCAGTGCAGTGAGCAGACTGCAGGCCGAATTCCACAACTTTGAACAAAATTATGTTGCTGATTACCCTCCCATTTCCCCCACAACAGCAGCACATTGGAACAAGAAACTAGCAAACACCACTACAAGATGCTGGTTGTAAATAATTTTCACCTCCAATAAGCATTCAGGGGATGTACTTTACATTAGGCTCCTCTTCCAAACAATACTAAAATGAAGTGTATCACTGTAAACTGTCATTTTTTTCATATACTTAAAAATTAATTCAACTGGATATTAAATTAAAGGGGTGTTTAAGATATATTTTCTTCCCCTTTAAGAGAGGCGTTTTACATAATATACGCTGAGGACTGTTTCACTCAAGTATTTTAAATACAGAATCCAACAGTTCTCCCTGCTACCATGTTTACAGTTTGCTCCTACACCCAAAGCACAAAAAGCAACTTGACTCATCAGCCCTCAGCATCTTCAGCAAAAAGGAGTAACACCCCTAAATGGCAGGAGAAGAGCAGATGGGGGGTCAGACTTCCTATGGGGAGATACTCGAGTAAAACTCAATTACACTTGAATACAGGTTCAAACAAGAACCCTTCTACCACAGTTATGCTCTAACATTAACTCTTCGCACAACACATCCTGGACAAACTCGCACATAGACCAGGATTTTTCAGAGGCGTTCGGCGGGCCCCCAAGCGGCCTCATGGCTAGTTACCATGAGACCTCCTCAGGCGAGTACAGTTTCAACGTATACATCAGTGTTTGAAGGGCTCGGGTCACTTACCTTCCGATGTGCATGAGGGTTTATTCTTAAGTTCACTGTTAGCGATTTCCTGGGTACTAACTTGTAAACATTTATCGCAAGGGAAACAAAACCGTAACTCTTAAAATTAGCTCTTTATTGCTATGATAAATAAAAGCAATAAAATTTTAAACCCCACCACGTCCAAGTAACATCATTCCCAAGAAAGATGTTAATTTAACTCAGATTAGCCTCATGAACGCGTTCAGTCAAGGAGGATATAGTTCATTTTGCCAGTCAAAACTACTTTTCCCTTGAGGGCTCAGTGTTGCGAGACACTTTGCAATTCCGACTTGTGTTTTAAAAATAAGAAGTATTACTATACCCAACGCCTACTTCGTTTTTGCCTGCCATTCATGTTTTCCACCTTTGTTTTTGAGGCTGGGAAATGTTAGTAGCCCAGAACCGTTAATGCATCTTCTCAACAAGGCAAGACCGAGCATTAATCTGATCATACAAAAACATTGTGGCTCCCATTCTGAAAGGCAGCGAGTGCCCTTATCTCCTATTGATGTCAGACCACATAATGTTAGAAGTGTTGAGGTCTATTGTGCAGTCCATTTTTCCCCATCCTGTGAGGTCCTGCCATATAGCCATTAGAAAAGACCATACACTATAACACACCAATGTAAAACAAAACATAAGATCCTCACACATTTTTTTCTGTTTACCAAACTCCTAGCATCAACAGCATAATTCAAGTAAGGGCAGAGTACATGGTACAACTGCACATGCAAGCACTATTTTCCAGATGGAAGCAGCTCTTAAAGGGTCTTATTTTCTTAAAGAAATGGTATAGTTTGTAAGAGCCAGGAAGACCTCCTGGTGCAGTGTCTTACATAAACAGGTAGTCACCCTGCAATTACCAAATCTGGAAACAAAACCGGAGACCCCACATTTCTGAATCAGCCAACTCAGACACACGGTGGAAGAGAATACCTACACATCACTTGGACAACTGCATATTCTTTATCTGCAATCTATAATACAGAATTACCAATATAGTCTATTTCTCATCTAGAAACACAGCAGCACTTGCAAGGCCTTGTGTATTATCACCACAGCTTTTTTTATCATTATTTGAAAGCCTGGTATTGTCCAAATAAAAAAGTAGACTGTGGCTTGTTTTGGAAGGAGGAGAATCAGGGAAGACCTGTGGGTCAAAGCCCAACTTAGTTGAGAAGAAGGTTTACAGGCAAATTCTTTTCGTCTGGCTTTCCAGTTAAATCAATTGTTTTCCTCTCCTAACCACCGAGAAGAGTTACGGTCGCATAGCCTCAGACAAACATACGTTTGTGCGGAGAAAAACAGTTACAATATTTATCCAAACGCACATCTGCTGGAGTCCTGCCAGCCAGCCCATTCCGGCAGACTGGCTGCGGGGGGCGAGCCTCACAGTTCTGCCCGGTCAAGAAGCGACTGTGTACCACCGCCGGCGGCTCCAGAGGAGCTCCGGGGAGGAAAACCCCTCGGGGTCCGGCCCTCCCTTAGCTCCCCAGCCGGCACCCGGCTTCAGGGGGCGGGAGCATCAGCAGCAGGCAGGCGGGGTGGCCTTTCCTAAGGGCGCCCTGCAGCATCCGCGGCACCTCCCGGGGACCGGTACCAGCGCGCCCGCCAGCAGGGGCAGGGAAAGGGGCCGGGAGCAGAGAACAAGACTCGAGAGCCCAAGCGCAAGCACGGGCGAGTTCCCCCCCCCCCACCCCCACCCCCCGACGAGGGGGACCCCCGCCCGCGGCCGCCCCGCTCCCTTCCCACCTTCCGGAGGGGCCCTGAGGGGCCCGCGCTGCCCAGCCGCTCCCCCTGCCCCGGCGGGGATGGGGCGGGCGGGGGCAGCCGCTGCCGCCCTCCTCCTCCTCCGCCCCTTCCCCGGGCCCCGCGCCCCCCGGCCCCACTCACCGGCCGTCTCGGCCGCGGCCGGCGCCCCCGCCACGCCGTTCAGGTAGAGGATGGAGAGCAGGTGGGGCTGCGTCTTCTCCAGGGCCACCCGCAGGTCCTGGAAGTGGTCCCGCTCCTTGGCCAGCAGCAGGGCGATGAGCAGCTCGGCCTTCCCGCCGCCCGCCGCCTCCAGGTCGCGCAGGTCGCGGGGGGTGAGGGCGCCGGCGGCCTCCAGCAGCTCCACCACCTTGTCCACCTCGGTCATGGCCTGCGCCAGGCTCTGCCGGCACTGGGCGAGCAGCTCCTTGTGCTTCGGCTCCATGGCCGCGGCAGGCCGCCGCCGGCCAAACTTCGCCCGCCGGGGCCGCGCACCGCCGCCGCCGCCCCCCGGCCCCGGCCCCGCCGCTCCGCCACCGCCGCCGCCGGGCAGGCGCGGGCCGAGGGGGGGCGCCGCCGGCCGCCCTGCTCCGGCAGCCGGCGCCCCCGCAGCGGCCCCCGGGGAAACTTCGTCCCTGGGAAGAGGCGCGGAGCGCGGGCAGGACCTGGGCCGAGGGCGGCTTTGCCTCTTCCTCCTCCTGCGGGCCGGGAGCCGCCGCCGCCGCCGCGCTCCCCCTCAGGCAGGCGGGGGGCGAGCCGCCGTCAGGGGCTGCTGCTCCTCTTCCTCCTCCAGCGGGCGCCCCGCGCGCCTCCTTTCCGCCCCCCCGGGCGGCGAAACAACTTCTCCTCCTCCTCCTCCTCCTCCCCTCCCCTGCCCCGGGGAGGGGGGCAGTCGGGAGCGGGAGCTGCGGGAAGGGCGGCCGCCGCCTCCCGGGCACCCCCCACCCCCCGCGGGGCAGCCCGCACAACTTCTCTCCGCTCGCTACAGGCCACACGGCCGCGGGGCGAGCAGGGGGTGGGGGGAGACGGCTTCAGCTCCAAGCGCCTCCTTTCATTCGCGGGCGCACGCAGCCATATTGGTTGCACAAGGCTGCCGCCTGCGCCGAGAGGGAGCTGCGGCAGCGCGTTGCCCGCCCGCCCCGCTCCGCGCCTCCCGCCGACGCGCCGCGGCGGCCGCCTCTCGCCCGGCCCGGCCCGGCCCTGCCCCGGCTGCCGCCCGCCTCCCGGCCGTCAGTCAGGGGCTCCCCGCCGGCCCCTGTGGGACGCGGAGGCGGGGCCGGCACCCGGGCGGGGGGGAAGGGCCCGCGCCTCCCGTGTCCCGTCCCCCTCCGGTGCTGGGCGCCCCGCGGGAGAGTTCGCCGCTCCTCCCGCCGGGGCAGCGGGGCTCGGCCGGGGATGGAGGGGCTGACCAGCCCCGGCTGCCTCGGCGGTGAGACAAAGGCGCGGCGGGGCGGAGGCTGCCGGGCCGGGCCGGGCCGAGCGGGCGGTGGGGCGCGGCGGTGCTGGCGGGTGGGAGCCCCGGGAGCCCCTGGCGGCGGTGCTGGCGGAGCGGCTGCGGGGTCTTCGCCGGACGGCAGCTTCAAGCGCCAGGATTTATTTCATCCTCGGCCGGAAAAAGCAAAACATCAAACCAGCAGCAGACCGCTTGGGGCTTTGTCCGTTAGAATTTACAAAAATGCAAGTTCTCAAACAAAGGATCTAAGCATTAGTAATATCTGTTTGCTCGTCTGCCCCCCAAATACAGTTCCTCCAGCGTTCCGCGAATAACCAGAGCCCAGGTAATTTAGCAGTAGAGTACGGACGTGGCTGTGCTCAGCAGAGGCGGGATGCAGTTGTTCAGCAAAGAAAATGAAGAACAACCTTTCTGTCTGAACGTACACGGCCTGCCAACATCGCTTGCACCGAATGGTACCTTCATTTGCAAACAGCTAGGGAAACAGACTGCAGAATTGACCACAAGCAATTGCAATCTTTAATTCACGTTTTATGTGAAAGGCTCTGGTCTTGCCATGTAGGTATGTTTCTGGCATCCTGCAAAAATAATGGTGGCTGGAATGACACAGAAAGAGTGTTGCCGGTATTTGCGTTAACCCCATAACGTCTAGTGACAACTGAAATTACCTGGAAGCCTCCTGCCCAAACACTTACATGCTTTATTTAGTGTCCAGAGAGCTGGACTCAGTGAAGTACAAAGGGAAGCAATTGTTCCCTGAAATTTTCCGTTAACGCACCCATTTGGAGAATTCAGGTGCTGAATGGAGTTTCAAGTCACATTATGTGGTACAACAGATGATGATGATGATGTCTCACATGTGAAAACAGACTTGGGTTAAGTGCATAATCACGGTATGCATTCTGGTGCTATTAGTGGAGGCAAGTATGGAAAAAAAGGGACCTAGGGATTTTCCTCAACCTTAAAAGTCTTTGTTTAAAACAACACTTGAAAGTGTGGCATGATTTTCAAACAAGTTTTTTACACACATTCATTTCTTCTAATTTTGCATCCATGGTTTGCTTAGCAACTTTCTTAACGAAATACAGAGATATTAGCTTTGTTGGCTAATGACTAAGGTTGTAAATGCCTGTGTTCTTTCTAGACTACTTAAATTTATGAGAAAATCTGCCTATTTCTCTCCAACAAGTTGGGCAAAGTTTAGCCAGTAAAGTGACCATACATTCCAGAAATACTAGTTAACGCCAGTATGCATGAATTGTCTTTAACTCAGCAAAGTGAAGCTGAAACAGAATAGAGTGAAGAACTACGGGTAAGAAGCGAACCCTGCCTCGTGTCACCGAGCGCACAGCCGAAGCAGACGCCGCTCTCAGCCGGCGGCAAGGCAGGCCCCTTCTGTGCCTGCAACAGAACGTAGGGCAAGTAATTGTGCAGCTGAAAGCTTTCATAAGGCAAATGCACAAGACTGCACAAATTATCCAAGTGTTTCCTAGTTTTTCAGACTTTCTAATCTCAGCAGTCCTTTAACAATATTGTTCTATTGTATGTTTCCTCTCAAGAAAAGGGAAGAAACCACCAAATTTCATTATGGGCCATTATGGTAAGAGCCGTACTTGACATCTATGCAGCAGTCCTCTGCTACCTGAAATAATAAGGAACGATCTTGGGCTTTGTCCTCTGCCTGACTCAGCACTTCGATGTGTGCTCTTCGCCAGAGGTTGCGGTCACACAGGAACGGCATCGTTCGGGCAGGGCATAACTTGGGTATCTTGAGTCCCATTCCAAAGTCTAGAGGGAGGTGCGCCTTGGCAAGTGTTTGCTCCAGGCTCAATTTACTCCTGCCTTTCCCAAATGTGTCTTAGTCCTTTCCCTTCCAAATAAAACATCAGTCTTCTCATCCTGCAATGCCCACCTCGCCTTTGCTTGCCAAGCCACATCTCCCATTGCCATTGCTCAGATAGAGCCAGGTAGCTGGTAAATCCCTGTTGGAGCATTTTTTTTTCTGTCTGGCAATGCAGTTTCTTTTTGTCATGTCTGAGTTTCTTACACTCCGTTTTTCTTGCAAATGGCAAGTAGTCTTTGCTCTCAGATACATTTCTCTCTTTCATGGGTTCAGCCGGCAGGCGATTGCCGTTACCTCAATCTCTTGACTCATTGTAGAGTGTGGGGAAAGTCTTCATAAGGCTTAGGCAGAAATGTCATCTTTGAAGACTCAAGCTGTGAAACGCATGCAAATCTATTACAAAGTGATCCAAATTCAGCTCATCACAGTACCCCAGAATCTACAACCTTACTGCCGAAATAAGAAGCAAAACCAACTTTCAATTAATTCCTTCCTCTCCCTCTCCAAAAGAAAAAAAAAGTAGGTAAACCCCTTTGGTTTCCCTGCCAGATTTTCGGAAAAAGAATGTACCTGTGGAATAAATTTTTAGAACTAACATCTAAGTTAATCAAAGAGAGATCCCTGAAATTAATTAAAGTCTACAACTTGCACAGACTGTGCAAGAATCAACCAGGTGTTTATCAGAGTACCAAGAGGAAGGCAGGTTTTCTGTTTGTTTCTTCAAACCAAATAAAAGGAAGGATTTAAAAAATATAATTAAACATGGAGCTCTGACATAGAGTGTCATGGCTGCTTGTGTAAAATTGGATTCAAACCACAACTTGGCAAATTAACAGAGAAAGAAGATCAGTAGATTTTTCTGAGCTTTGGAAAAGCTTTCCAAAATTTGGTGGGGTTTTTTTAAGATTTGGAAACTAGGCTACTGAGGATGTATGCTTTGGGCATCAGAGAAAAACACTGACTCTCTGAGAGAGCATGTTAGGCTGGCAGTGCCTGTGCCTATGAAGTCTGAGAAACATTTGGGGGACAAGATGGGGACACAGAGGCAGAAATGGGGGGTTATTTTTATTCAAATTTATATCTTCTTTTCACAAAGAGAAGGAGAAACACTGGTGTTGCCATGCAGAAGTGAAGTCTTTCAAACACAGATAAAACATGCAAGGCTTAAGAAGGTATCAGACCTTGGGAATGATTTTCAAAAGCAGAAATTGGAATTTTAAAAATCGAGTTGCGTATCTGCTTGGTGTATCTGCCTCTGAAAAACCTCCCTCTGCAGATTTACAGAATCACAAGGGTTGGAAGGGACCTCAGGAGATCATCTAGTCCAACCCCCCTGCTAGAGCAGGGCCACTTAGAGCATGTTACACAGGACTTCGTCCAGGCGG
>BOSO01000487.1:387208-466658 GCA_018403395.1 Gorsachius goisagi
TTCCTCATATTCAACTGAAACCTCTTGTGTTTCAGTTTAAGATGGGGGCAGCAAAGTACTTCTAACCCCTTGTCTTGTACAATTTTCTGTTGGGAGGACAGGATCAGTCTCAGCAGAAGCATTAGGTTTCAGCAAGCTGCAGTCGTGCAGCTGAAGGCTGTTCTTGTTACAAGTCCATATAACTCTGTGCAGTATATGAAATCCCAGCAAATTCCACAATATTAGCTACAGTATTAAAGTAAAAAAAAGCAAACATGCAAGCCTTTAAAAATATTAAGATCAGAATCAAGAGCAGCAAGAGCCGGATTCAACCCTTAGTACAAGAAGATTTTGTTCCCGTAATTGCCAATACACCTTTTTTGTTATGCAATAATCCTCATGCTTGTGTATACAAACTCAGCACGTTTCTTGGAGTATAATGTTGTGTTATACATTCACACTGGAAACTAAATAGAGATTCAAATTCATGTAATTCAGCAGATAGTTCTCATTGTAAAAGTCTATCTTCCGTACAGATCCGAGAACTTCAGGCTGAAACCAAGACGACTCTGAACATCCTGACAACCAAGTGGGGAAAAGGAAAGGGAAAGAGGAGAGCAGAGGAAAGAGGAAGAGAAAGAGAAAGAAGAGGAAGAGAAACAGAAAAGCCTACCTGCTCTCAAGATGGATTTCAGTAAGATAGTATAAAATGTTGCACCTGCAATGGCAGAGACTGCACCCAGTGAATGTTCTTCTGTCTTGCAAAATCTTTGCTTCCAAAAGCCATTAGGTGCCGAGATTGATGTTGTGCATCAGTCAACCATGTACTGAGTGACACTATTGTGTTATTTTAGCTTGGTATTTCCTGATCAGGCACTCTTTAGAAACATCTGGGCTTTAAAACAGGTTTCTTTAATAGGACAATAGTCCCCTGTGCAAAAAATACCTGTCGCTCCTCCTCAAATATGTCCTCCTCCTCCTCACCTACCTGCTTACTGCTGCCTGAGTCACAGCAGCAGCTTTGCTGCTGTCAATCTCCTCTTCAATATCATCAATCGGAACCAGTCAGAAATTCTAATGGCCAGAAGTAGAGGATTTTCTTTAGGATTAGGAGGTTTTTCTATTCTTTTAAAATATATGGGAGACATTTTATTTGCTTGTTGGTTTTGGAGCCCTTAAGGATACAGGTCTTCAAGCTTCATAGGCAGCCATGTGTATTGGGTTTGTGTTTTGGTAGCAGGGGGGCTACAGGGGTGGCTTCTGCGAGAAGCTGCCAGAAACTTCCCCCATGTCCAATAGAGCCAATGCCAGCCAGCTCCAAGACAGATCTGCTGCTGGCCAGGGCCGAGCCCATCAGCGATGGGGGTAGCACCTCTGGGATAATGTATTTAAAAAGGGGAAAAAAAGACCATAGAGATTTTGTAATAGGTGTTACATGAAACACTAGCAGCTAAGCAGTTCTCAACAGAAGCTTATTTTTTCAGATTGATGTAACTGATAGACAATAATTAGCATTTTGAGGATAGGAGGGTGCTGGTCTGATGGGCCAGCAGATCAGAAGGTCTCATTTACCCATAAAAAGGAAAAAAACCCCAAACGTTAAATGAGCAGTCTTGGCACTGCCCAGGCAAAATATTTCGCCTGGCAGTATCGCCTCCAGGAATGGGCTATGCCCATAACTCCTGAGGTCCTCAGCGCTCTGGCTGAAGCTGCCGGCCAAGGGAGCTACTGAAGCTACACAGAAGCATAAGGATCATTTGTCTTCCTAAAAATGTATAACTGTGAACTCCAGGAAATGGTTCAGCTCTTTCTTAGGTGAGCTTCTATGACATACAGTATGACAGAAAGCAGACCAGAGGATTATATTGCTTTTGGTTTTTTTCTGTAGCCTTAAAACCTACCAGTCATTTAATCTTGCACTGCACTGGGCAGTTTTCAGATGGTAAGTATTTTGGTCCACTCCCACTCTGGGGCTGAACTGGTAATTCAAATTAAAATGAAGAAGATCAGACAATTATTTCAGTCAGCTTCAATAGAATGAAGACACCCTGTCTGCTGCAGGTTTTAGATTTCCCGGGGCTGTTGAAAAAGTAAATAATAAAAAAAAATTTTACTGAAGCAACTAAAGATTTGCCTGTTGAAGAGAAAGAAAAGGCCTTCCTCTAGGGCAAAATACCTGTCAGGAAGGGTGGGTGGGGGGAAGAAAAGGGTAGGTAAATAGGCTCCTCCTGGAGCTGCAAATACCCACAATCACTTCTGTTTCTCAGACAACTGCTTCCAAAAGCAGGCAGCAAAAGAAAACCAGCAATACTACAGAGGCGTATTAGCGGGGTGATGCTACAGGGTTGTAGGAATTTCAGCCTTCGTAGGGATAGCACCCTGCATGCGCAGCCCGTGTACCCCTCTGCTTAGAACGGAACTGGGGGGAGATTTAATTTTTTTTGGGAAACTGGGTAGACTTGTGGTATGGTTAATTCCTGCAAGCAAGCAGATGTTAAACAGCCCCTTTAAAAGCTGTTGCTTGCAGTTTGTTATTGGTTTAGTTTCTAGGTCAGTTTTCAAGTCAAGCCAAGAGAGGCTATTTATACCAATCATTTGCTTTTACTACTTTTAGCACTAATGGGGAGATAAAAGCAAATGGGTGCCCTGAGCATCCCTGGGTAATGTCTGTAAACAAGCCACTCGCAATCTGAGAGTTCATAAGAAGCAAACCCAAACGCAGTTGAAGGAGGTAGGCAAATGTTGTAATAAGGACTCCAGAGTAAGGCTGGGCACAGTTTCATCGTCTTCATTGTTTTTCTGTCAGCAGTGAGCATTTTCACACTGGATTTGAAGAAGGAAAGGTATTTTCTTACGTTCCGCCTCATATTTGAAGCCTCAGATCTGCTAAGAATTATGTATGTGCTTTTAATAGAAAGTCCTTCCCCTGCTCACTGACATGCAAGGGTTTAAGAGCTGAATACCTCTCAGTTATAAGCTAAGTTTTTGAGGGTCTCCAAGTCAATGAAAGCACTTAGGGATTAATTCAAGACTCTTTGCAGATAACAGTGATCCTCCCATTGATTTTAAAGGGCTTTGATTCCGACATCTTGCTCATTATCTACCAAAATATACACATTTTATTCTATCATTAGAAAATGTAGTATACTAAAAAAGAAAAAGCATGTAGCCGAAGAGAGAGGAAAGTGTGTTGATAGAATATCGTTCCTGGAAGACATTAGCCCGATGGGTATAGAAAGAGCAAAAAACCATCTCATCGTGCCTAGCAGGCAGCAACGACAAAGCAGAGCTTTAGAAAGACTTCGGGGCAGGACGCTTGCAGATCCACAGCAAACCCTGCCAACACACAAAAATGCACGCTTTTACAGGCAGTGAGCATGGGGCAGTGCTTTCATTGTGGGACAGCTGGACTTGAAGAAAAAGGCTCCTGATGCTCAATAGAAGTCCACAATCCTTGAAAGCTCCAGGGCAGTCCAGGTATCTCTAGTCCAAGCCCAAGGGGCTCCCTGAGGAAATGGAGACGGGCACAAATGCAAGTGTGGTGCTGTGTGTTCTCTAGGTACCACTCCAGACCTGTCGTCTCGCACCCGCCTGACACAGCTCGTCCATTTTGCAGTGTTTAAGCTGAGGGGGAACAGAAGTGGCAGCCAAGCTCCTAAAAAAACCCCCCAGTACCCGGCAGATCTGCACATGAGAATAGACCAATACTCAGGTTTGGTTGGACTCTAAAAGCCTATCATGCATGGAAGCAGATGAGCGGGATTGTGGGGAGCATCCAGCTGGAGGGGATTATTGTCACTTCATAATGAAATGCTTTAGCATTCTCAATTCATCTGTTTTATGATCTAGGAGAAGCATTTCTAGTGTACTTTCATTAATTGTGTACAGTTTTACAAACCAGGCAAATGTGGATGGTCAGAAGGTTGAAAAATATGCCAGTCTTTAAGCAGATCCTGTGTGTCATAGGTGTAGCTAAGACTTTAACTGCTATTTGACAACGATACATTGATTTTTGTTTATATAAATACTGCATAAATTCCATATGCTTCTGATTTGAGAAGAAATTTTTACTTTTAACACTGCAGGATATTCCTTGGGCGGGAGGGGGATATTATTTTTGTAGGAGGTAAACACAAGACTGGGATTACAGTGAGAATAAAGTCAAAGAGAAACCCTTGTACAACTTGCTAGAGTCAACAAAGGCAAAGCAGTCTATGGGCTAAGATGCAACTAAAGACTGAGGAGTGTTGAACATGACAAAAATACTGGACTTAACTAAAATCAGTTCTGAAAATAGTAGCTAACATGAAATAAAGTAACTCCTAAGTTACAGTCTCCTTTAGAAGGCAAAAGGAACACAGTCCCTGCGCCAGCCTACATGCCTTGGCAAGGATGGGAAAGCCATCAGAGACTTCCAGAATGAAATAATGTCTCAGCTTGGCACAGTGGCAGCTTCATTACCAGCTTCCACAAGGTTTGGTCATCCAGTTTAAACCGAGCTACAGATCTTCATCACATCTGGTTTTTTTTTTTTCCCCTCATGACACAAATGTAAAAATCCAGCATTCAACAGTTCAAGTTGACTAGTATTTTTTAAAGAAAAATGCCATAAAGGTAATTTAGAACTCAAATTATTATCAATGCCAAGATTTGCCAGAATTGAACAACAAACAAAAAAAACCAACTCCCAAAGTAAACAGAAAATCCTCACCTCAATACTAAATGGAAAAGAACATACATGATGTGCCCCAGAACAAGCAGAAACATCTGAGACCAAGTCCTGAGCAGCATGGAAGCCTTAAAAAGGATTTAGGTTAAAGTGATTCTTTCTGGATCGAGTCTGCAGCAATCATGTTTAGGGAAGTGTTGTGCAACTGTTTGAAACTTATAAAGATTAATTAACTGGTAGGAGTTTGATGGATAGAAATATTTAATATAATGCATATATCAAAGCTCATCCAGTTCTGCCGAGTTACGAGTTCTCTAATTGGTTTCCAGGGGACTTGGATTAAGCCCCAACTTGGTAATAAAAATACTGTGCAAAAGAATAACTGAAATAAAAAGTCTGCAAGACTGCTAGGCATATTCCATGAAGGATAAATACACTTCATCAGCAAGGCAAGCCAAATATTATCCTTTTAACTGTGGGCTATTTGTACTGTTAGAATTCTTTTCCCTTAACTCATCTTCAGAGCTGCCACCCTCCCCTTCCAAGAACATGAATGGCAGCAAAGAGCTTCCCTGCTTCGCCCTCTCCTTTTCCTGCTGAAGTCAGTGTCTGTCTGGCAGCTGACTCCAAGAGCAGCAACTTCCAGCCTTTTTTCACTTTCTTTGGAAGATGAAAGGGTACAAGGGACTCCATGCGGCAGATACTGATCACATTGTTTAATCCACACATCCTGGCAATAAAAACCTAGGAAGGCAAGTACATGCCATTTACCCAGGCTTCTGTATAGTGTGTAAGTTTTCACAAGCACAGTCCCTTCGCTCACCTGGATGATTCTATCATCTCCTCTCACAACCGTGTTGCTAAGGAGAGACTGTTATCATTTAATAGTCTTTGATAGACCAAATCTAAAGTACAGAGAGCCTAAAGATTTCCCCAGGTCACACAAGTGTACAGCAGCAACAGTCAACTGATTCTACATGTGCCAACACCTACCAAAGTGCTGTGCCCATCATTGCTTCTCCTTATTTTTATTCTCAACAGAATCCATATGGACACCAGCAAGGCAAACAACCTTGGTGTCAGGTAAGCGGGAAGGAGCAGAGCAGGCTGAAGAGAGAAGGAAGTGGAGAATTAAACAGCTGAGTGCAGTTTTTGGTGCTGACAGAGCGCCACATGAAGCAGGGATGCCTTTCATTTCAGTTTAGAGGACGAATACATCCCCTTATATAACAAGGTCTTTTTTCCCCCCCCCAGAGTTATTTGACCATAATTGTAATTAAGATGGCAGTAAGTTGCCACATCCAGATGTGCTGAGGAAGTGTTTTTTTCCTTGGGTGGTTTAATCATCCTCCAGGCAAAGGCTCACAGTAACCTTGGATGGCGGAGCTGAAGCCAGCCAGCACAGCACGCCTGACCCAGCACCGCTGCGGGGAAGCCGTGTCACCAGCAGTGACAGTCGCTGTGGGCCTGGAAGGGGGGAATCTGTGCAAGAAACAAGGACGAGAAGAAAGAAATCAATGTAAAGGGGAACTAGAAAATGCACAGCAGTAGCACAAGTCAGAAGAACTAAACATCTTCCAAAATGGAAGTTTATGGAAGCCCCTGATGCAACTGGAGAATATCTGCATAAGCTGAAAATCTGGAAGAATGGCATATGGGAATGAATTGTTGTGGGGGCTTGTCAAGGTACCTGTGCATACAGCAAATTTTTTAGCATCATTGCATTGGAAAAGTGCAGGGGTCAGGGTAGAGTAAGGAGCAAGGTGTGTCCTTCCTTCCAGTGCGTGCATGAAAGAGATCCCCTGCCCGCTGCACCCTTCGACAGTAAGTCACATGGTGTCACTGCTGGGGCTTCAGGCCTGCACTGTGATATGGCCAAGGCCATCCTCGTCACTCCAGAAACCATCAGCAGTTTACAATAGAGACGCTGTGAATCAGCCCGAGTCAAAGAATCCCCTATCTGCGACTGAGCACTGCTCAGGCTGAAGGGCTTCATTCTGTAGAAAAGGGGGCTTTAAGAAGCAGCTCCTCTATGAAGTAGCAGAAAAGAAAATAATATCATAGGATTACAAACAGGGATGAATCACACCACACTGCTAACCGATTCTTCTCAGAAACCAACAAAACCCTGAATAATAAATCAAGTCAAATATTTTTTAAAGACTCATGCCTAATTCTGACATTTTCTGGGAATCCTAAAGTTTACTGGCACAGTCTCACTATTGCTTTTGCATTTCTTGGCAATTAATTTTATTTTGCTTTTAAAAATCTGCACAATTTAACATTTAAAAAGAGTGCATGCAGATAAATTCGCCACTTGTATTGAAAGATTAGCCAACGAACACTGACTTTCATCAAAAGGAGAATAAAATGCCTGTGGTTGATAATCCAGATTCCTGCTGCTTTCATAAACAGGTTCATTTCTGGTCAACAATGTCTCCAACTGACAAAACATAGCCATCATCCTGGAGGAGAAAGGAACCGGTGTGAAATCCTGTGGGGCACCCCAGCTTTCTGTGCACCACAAAAGCCACAGAGACACCTGCGTGTCCTCTTTTATCCACGGGCTGAAGCTCCTCAGCGCTATCCGGCTTTGGAATCAACCAGGTCATAGCACTGTGATGGCAGATGCTCATTGCAAATAGTCTTTTTTTAACAACAACAACAACAACAACAACAAATCTGCATAGAATAGCTTTCCTTTTCAAACTTCAGTGAATTATCCGTCTGGGCTTCACAGATGTTGCAACCTCTCTTCTAGTGGGAGACACAATGCCAGGAATTGAATTGATCTAATTGCTGTAGTTTGGCCCTGTAGCAGGACTTACACATTATTAAAAACTCCTCAAATAAGCGTTTTCCAGGAATGCTTCTGATCTAACTGCAGGTATCAACACCAAGACAGATTCCTATTTGCCCCCCAATTACAGATACGATCTTCCACGTGGCCTATGCCAGAACCCAACCCACACAGCAGTTTTTACACTTAACTGTAGCATATCGCTGTAGTTAAGGAGCTGTAATTGTGTACACTTGGTTGAAAGGGTATTATAACCGAACAGATACGATAACTGAAGGAAATAATTCAGAGCTATTAGTCATTATTAATAGTCATCTATGAATGAATGATGATTTAACTATCAGTTGGCACAGCCAGTGACAGCAATCTCCAGTACAAGTGACGAAATCTTAGTTCTCAGGAATACACATCCTTTTCCCAGCTATTTCCATCACTTCACTGGGACTCCTTGTAGAGATTACAAATATCTGTGTGCCGCTTTACCTAGCTGGCACCTTTCTGTTTCCCCCCCAAACAGATACAGACTTCCACCCTACTCTGCTTCTGTAGCCCCTTGCTTACCTTTGCATTCCCTGTCTTTTCAGCTTTCTTCCCTCTATCCCAACACCTGCAAAAACCACCATATTCCTGTGCAACGTCAGTCACACCTACCATCATTGCTCCAACATTCCTGATCTTGCAGGCTTGGACTCACAAGACAGACTTTGGATTTAGGCATATTACCATCTGATGCACACAGTGGCTGTACATAAAACTAGAAGAAACTGTGGTGGTGAAGACAACGTTGTGTTCAAAGCGGTTCATGGCCCACAGAATCCCTGCACAGCAGGTCAATGCTAAGTCCCCGCTCAAAAGACCAGCGTGAATTGAGTTACACATATGATAGGAACTAGCAAAGCTACAGGCATCTGTGTAGCTTTCAGACATTAAAGTGGAAGTCATCTTTCATAAATCTTGCTGTCTTCAGCTGTCTGTACACAGAGGAGAGCACCTGGTTTGTATTATTTTCAGTCCTGAACATTGGTCTCTTGCATCTCTCAGCATCACCTTCAAGTGCTTTCACTACAGCCTTGCTCTGGGGTTCAGCAGCAGCTGAAGAATGTGAGATGCTACCCTGTGAGTGGCCAGAACTTCATGCTCCAGAGGAGCTCTTGGAGCTATAACTGAGGACCCACTATAGAGAGGGAATGCAGACTGTAACCATCACGACTGCACGGAAGATACTGCGGCAAGGCACGTCCCCTGTCACAGTAGAGATACGCTGGTCTCCTACTTGCCAGGAGCAACTTGCTGTGTTCCTTCGGGAACGGCTACAGCCTTCTACCCAAGTGCTACTTCATCTGTCTGTTTAAGCCAGATGGGGCAAAAGGTAAGCAAGTCCTTACTAATTTGTGAAAAAGCAGGTCTGGACTCAGTTTGATCCTTTGTAGGAAAATTAATTCCCTTAATCTCCTTCCCCATGTATATGATTTTAACAGGTAGCCTTCCTTCTCAAAGTTGTATTTCAGCTCTGATATTGCAACCCCCCCCATTTTTAATATAAAAATTTGCTACCCAAACACATCTTTTCCCAAAACAAAACGCTGCTCTCTAGTGGAAGATGATGACATTAAATAATTTCATTAGAAGGAATGTTTTGAAATTATCAGTTACAGGAAACCTGAATTCATTTTCACAAGCACTGATATACAAGAGCAGTAGGGCTGCTTTGATTTATGTCAGTCTTTCAGATGGTCCTGTAAGGTTTTGGTATTTATTCCTCAAGATAAGTTTCCTATGCATTTGTATCAGTACTGTAATCACACCCAAATAACCTGCCAAATAATTGTGCATTAAAATACTAAGGTATTTTCTAATTTTATCCCTTTTAGTTTTTCTGTTATTAGACAATACAAAACCCCCACATATTTCATTACTGACAGACTGAAAAGGACTCAGTACATAGCTTTAGCTGACCATTTTGAAGATACAACATCAGTTGCATTCACAGTAGGATGTACGCAAATATGCAGATACTACAAAAATCTTTCTCCTCTTTGCTCTGGTTTCAAAAGACGTTCCTGCCTGCAAGCACAGCTGTACAGAACGGATGACTTGCCCATTGCAGTGGTTCCTCCAGCTTATACCGACTCAGTGACAAGAGGTCAGACCTCAAGGAGTATTTCTCCTGAAGGAACCAAATTTTATCCTACTTGTAGTTCATTTATATAATACAGCATTCATTTGCTTTCCTTTTTTTTTTTTTTTTTAAGCATAAAAGAATAGCCCTCCATACTAAATTTCATAAAGTTATGGACGAAAGCAGCATAGCTCTAGATGTATTCCCAGCTTCCCATATTCCAGAAAACCTACATAGCACGTGCTTCCATTTCCTTATCTCTCTGCAGATAAGAGACATGTGTAAAGTAGCTCCCTGATAAAACATGCTAAGAAGGAACTTCATTACTTTTTTGTTTTATGAAGTGGCTTTTAAAAAAAAAATTGCTCTCTGCTTGTTTATTTACTAATTAATTTCAACTGCAATTTTTGCCTGCATACTTCTTCCACCTTAAGTACTCTTCCCATCAAACACTATGGGGAGAGAGCAGTAATTTATGAAAAGAAAAAGGGCAAGCAGTCATAGATTGCTAATTAGCGTAAACCTCATCTGTAAAAGTTATCCTCTGTCAAGTCTGTATTTAGTTTTCTGTCAAAATTATGTCAGCTATATATATTGTAGCATAATATCATACCAGCTGGCAAAAGCACCCTGGCTTTCACTTCAACCCCCAGCAAGGGAAGCCACCCACCCTGCCCAGCCCCCGGAGATGCCCTTGCCTCTCCCGAGCACCCTCACCCGCACCTCGCCACCCCAGGGCTGTCTCCGCAAGGCACTTCACAGCAAATCCCTCACCCTCCTGCCACAGTCTCAGGAAGCAGAGCTTTACTTAGCTTCTCCATTTGATTTCTTCGTTGTCCTCTCCCTCTTTGCTGACACTTCTGCTCACATTCTGCTGTGCTACCGGCACTGAAGCGATGCCACCCTCGCGGCCAAGCCCCCAGCCCATCCCTCGCTGGGAGCAGGGCACTTCTGCAGCTACCGCGGCCTTGTACCCACGGCCAGGCCTCCGGGCTGTTCCACCCCGGCCGTCACCAGCCCAGCCCACCATTTCCTACCTTCCAGCCAGAGGGACCCGAGGTGGGCACTCCTTCGTTTGGGTTCAGGGCGGAGATGCACAGAAGCTGTCTCCATCTCCCGCTATCTACCAATGTATTTTTAGAAGTAATTATTTAGCTACTCCTATTGTTAGACCGAAAGAAGTCAAGATGGAAGGGTCTTTTTTTGACCCAGAAGACATCCAGAACTACTAATCTTGAAATAATAAAGATGAACAACGCATCTGCTTTGCCATTTACTGGAGATTAAGACTTTTTTCAAGGTTTCAGTGAAAGACACACAGTTAAGTATTTTCAGCAGACCCAAGTTAAAAAAAAAAAAAAAAAATAATCAAGGATCAGTTTATAAATGACTTATTGTCGTGGTTTAACCCCAGCCAGCGACTCAGCCCTGCGCAGCCGCTCGCTCACTCCCCCCAAAATGGGAGGGGGAAGAGAATTGGAAGGGTAAAAGTGAGAGAACTCGTGGGTTGAGATAAAAAACAAGTCACTAGGGAAAGCAAAAGCCACGCAAAGCAAAGCAAGGAACTCATTCCCTGCTTCCCACGGGCAGGCAGGTGCTCAGCCATCCCCAGGAAAGCAGGGCTCCATCACGTGTAACAGTGACTTGGGAAGACAAACGGCATCACTCTGAATGTCCCCCCCCTTTCTTCTTCTTCCCCCAGTTTCTATACTGGGCCTAATGTCACATGGTGTGGAATACCCCTTTGGTCAGTTGGGGTCAGCTGTCCTGGCTGTCTCCCCTCCCAGCTCCTTGTGCCTCTGGCAGAGCTGAGAAGTCCTTGGCCAGTCTAAGCACTATTTAGCAATGACTAAACCATCAGTGTGTTATCAACATTCTTCTAGTACTAAATCCAAAACATAGCACTATACAAGCCACTATAAAGGAAATTAACTCTATCCCAGCCGAGACCAGGACACTTATCGAGGAGTTTCTAAGCCTGACAATTAAGGAAAAGTTTACATTGTATTTTTCATCTGTTTTAAAACAAAATTAGAAATCAGGATATGCATATTCACAACTAAGTTAATGAACTGCGGTAGCCAGTTCTCGCTTTCTTAATAAATATGCCATCAACAGCACTGAAATGAATGGGGGTTCCCACCTGGGCCCCCCACTTGCAGCCCAGCTGTTCCAAGTTCAGTGCCCGCATTCTGCAGGAGCTGGACAACCTTTAACATTTTAAGGGTACCCGGTGATCAAATTTGAATGACAGTACCTAATTGTTCCCCTAACCTCACGGCTAGAGATTTTAGCATTAACTCTGCAAGTGTTTTTACTGTAATAAGTACGCACACAATTCTGAGGCATCTTAAGTGGATGAGTTGATGCTTTTCTACAAAAAGGCACGCTGGCTGGCTGGGATGTTCTGTGCCAGGGCTGCCACCGCTACCTAGTAACTTTACAGAAATTACATTCTTTCTTGGAAATTTATATTTAACTTAGTATTTAATTTCAATTAGCACATTAATTAGAAAATAGAGGAAAAGGCACAAAATAAATACTATTTTGTAAAAATGAAACCTGCACTAAAGATAAGAAAATTAATGAAAATGTAAATTTTAAGAAATATCCCAAAGTTCCATTCCTTTGACCACGGACCCTTAAAAAAAAGCTGCTTATGAGTGAAATCCTACAGCTAATTTGTTTACTGACTGTACAGAAAGCCCAAGCAGTAATTACCGATTCCGAGTGCTTTTGTCAACAATCTGTTTTTGGCTGAAATACTTACGAAGCGCATAGCCTGCTCGAAGGGCAAGACGTGTTTATATTTACTTATTTAGGCAAGATAGGCTTTATATTACATACTCATTTAGGTTGTAAATACCTGAGATTTATGCTCAATAATTCTTAACTGTCTTAATAACAAAGCAAATGAGGGGGATGGCAGTTAGGTCACCCATACATTAATTATGCACAAACATAATGCATCAGTAAACAAACACAAGGTTTAAATTTTCTGTATCTCTGCCTCTTTTTATTGTCGTATGAAAGACAATGATAACAGATGTAATTCACTGAATACTTTTAACACACACAAGAGAGAGTAAACCCACCATTTAAATAGCTGCATTTCACTGTATTTACAAAAAAAAAAAAAAAAAAAAGAAAAAGAAAAAGAAAAATGAAGCAGTTACTCAGTCCAATACAAACTCCACCCATTTACACCTTCAGAATAATCTTTATTCACAAAAATACCAAGCATTTTCAGTAGAATTTTCCACAATAAAATGAAGTACTTATCCACAGGAAAGGCTTATGGGCTTTTTTGCCATTTGCCCCCTACCTGTCTTATACTTACTAATCTGTCCGTATAGAAATCTAGCTCTATTTCTTTTGGGAGATGTAAGTGTCAATCTCACTGAGATCACAAAGAAAATTTAAATTTATTCTGAAATTTCTATTGTTAAAAGGGAGATAGCAAAATACATATGGCTTTCAGAGCAGTCACTAAATACATTACATTCTCAATCTTTACCCTGCCAAAATATAGGCAGAAGCGTATCTTAGTATGACACTGAAAATACAAAGTAATTTGAGAATAGCAGGTCTTCTCTGCATTGAGGGTGATTTGAAAAACAAACACAGTGGCACCTTAAGACTTAAACCAACAGATTTACATTCTCTGAATGTTGCTTCACGCTTTTCTTTTGGTTGCTACATGAAGACAGACTGCAGCACTAATCCGTGCATTTTCAAATGCTAGATCATTCAGCAGCCTGCTCTTACTTCATGAGTGCACAGCTTCAGCTTTTCTCTCTACCTTCTCTCCAACCTTGACCCATGTTTTGAGCACACTGAATATCCAAACAATGCTGACAAGAAAACACTCAGATGCTTTCCCTCCATAGCACCAGAGTAAATTTAAACATAGTGCAGTGAAATAATTTAAAGTCTATATTCATTCTGAAAACTGCTCTAGTGGGCTAAAGATTAAAATACTTTCCCATTATTTCATGGCAATGTATGACAACAGCTTCCCTTTCTATTTCTACTTTATATATTAAAATAAACCAGGTTGTTCAGGTGATCCTGCTCAATTATGAAACTTTCCCAAAACTAAGACTGCTGTAAATTACAGATTCCAGCAGTTTAACAGCTGCTATAATATGAAAAGCTGTTTATAATTTGTAATGTTCTTATAACAGTTCTTCTCAGAATTTAGTAGCAACTTTACAATCTGTAGCTTCTTGCAGGTACACCCCAAAGCAGAATCCTGGGGAGGAAAACTGCTTACTGGATAATAACTTAGGATAAAAGAAAAACAATTAAAAACACACAAGCAAAGAGCAAATATTTCAAACACTTTCAACAGCACTCCTCAAGTTTAACTCAGTATGAATTAATCAGAGACTCAGTTCTAGCTTTCTGAAGTCTTTGTTCTGAACAGCCATAGATTGACCTCTGCAGCTCCTGTTGAAAGGCCATTTCCAAACACACTCTGCCCAGGCTCACAGACCTCTCTTGCAGCTTGGGGTTTTTTTTAAACCAAATCTGAATAGGTGTGTCTAATACCGAGTTAATAACAACTTCCACCCATTAATATTAACTCAAAGATCTAATTCTAGCATGTGAAGAAGAAAACTTTATCAGCTGAAATCTGCTTTAAATTTATTTCCACTCTCTGGTGCAGAGAATTGTCTCCTTTCGGGGTTGTACTACCAAAAGGTGATAAACAATTGGGCAGTTCTTTTAATAGTGTTTCACTTACAAAGTCACAGTTAGAGACACACAGAACTGATAATACACCTTTTTTAAATTAAATGATGTTTTCTTGCTATTTCTTGTTGTGC
Organism: Gorsachius goisagi; assembly: GCA_018403395.1. Lineage (NCBI taxonomy): Eukaryota > Metazoa > Chordata > Aves > Pelecaniformes > Ardeidae > Gorsachius > Gorsachius goisagi. The sequence continues at coordinate 401,608 of BOSO01000487.1, forward strand.
TTCTTGTATTATGTCCAGGCACTATGTAACAATGGGAATATGAAATTCATTATTATCAAATATCAGAGGCCTCCTAGGAGGGGTTGATTCTTTGTCTGCTTTGTGCAACAGTTTAAAAAGTCCCGTTCCAATATTCATCGGAATTCCCATGATGATGCACTCAGAAACACCTAGGAAAAAAAACCAAATGTGTTGAACATCTGAAGAGTAAGGATTTACAAAAGTTGTCATTTGCCCATTCTTTATGCATTGCCTTTCAAATCTCCTTGAACCTCACATGTGAAGACCAAGGTCTCTTTGCTAGATAAAGTTAATTGTTGTGGTCATCAGATCAGTATGCTATTTGATCTGTGTTATTTACATTCTAGATAGGAAAAATTCAGCCTAGCCTAAACACCTTCTCTAGCAATGAAAGTGCTTCAGAAGGTTTGATTTTGGGGAAGACACATTCCCCTCTGCCAACAGCAGAAGATCCAAGGCAAAGTTACTTCATGTTCATTCACTGACTCAGTGCTAAGACTTCAGTCAAATCTGGTCCAGTTCCCTTGAAACTGCTGCAACTTCCCCGTGAAGGAGGCATACCATGACTTCAGCTACACCACTTTTTGCATTTTCATGATTCAAAAAGCGCTTGTTTTGAATTTAACGATTTAGTCTGCCCCAACTATTTCTGACACATACATATACTCCAGATCTGCTGATGTATACAACTTTTCCAAAGAATGTTCCACATTAAAAGCAAGCTATCAGATACCAGTGGTTTTTCTCCTCTGCATACTGTTATGATCCAAATGATACTTTCATACATTCTCAGGAGTATAATAATATGTAAATGTTTAAGAAAATAACAATAAAAAGCTGTACCTTTGAATGCACAAAGGATGAAAATTAATTGGCTTAAAATTCTGGCAAGATTTGATTGGTAATTTAAATTTATACAAACTAAGATTTGGTATTTTTGCTCTTAGACCATTGCTGCGTTTCTACTACATATTTTGGAACATTATGTACTTAATCTTGTGCCAAACAGAACGCTTAGGAGTTACTGTTTATTTAGGTCCACTACTTTGTACAGCCCCTACAGCATGCAGGTTACAATGGATAAATGCTAACACTCAGCAGAATAAAACTTACCTGGTTTTGCACCCTTCACCCTGAGCCAACCACTGAACCATGGAAACTGCATTTAGATTTTAGGAATCCTTCTTCCCTTGCGTGTATACTTCCATGTATATAACCAGAAGCCCTTTCTCCCAACCTCCCATTTGCCTCATGGACAAAGTCATAGTTTGCAGCATCTGACAGCAGTCATGTATAGTAGGAAACGTTCAGACAGAACACACCACTGTAACAACCAAGTGTATGTTACCTATCTGCTCAGACTAATGTATACTAGAGGTCAATGACAATCCTAACGGACAGGTGAAGATGATGATGATGGCAGAAGAACTGCCAGGACAGCACGCTCTGCTCTAATGGCCATTCGAGACTCCTCCAGTGCAATGTCTTGTAACACTACCAGTTACACTCTACGGCAGATCTGAGCATCTGGCTGATGGCTATGAACTGCTGCTCTCGCTTTCAGCTGGAAGAAGCTAGGCAGAGATGAAGCCAGTCACACCGCTCTTATTGCGGAGTTTTATTTTTGATGCTTCCCTTCCAGACCACCTCCTCATAAATGAGCATCACAGCAGTGATCAGTAGCTCTCAGTTCCCATTCCTAAGTTAGACATGAGGGTGCTGTTGGCTGCTCTCTGGGACGGAGACAGAAAGGCAAAGTGACTAGATCTGCAAGCAGTGGCTTGCAGATAGTAGCGCTTCCTGCTGATCCTGCTTCCAGCACCCAGTGGATGCTGCTGGAACTGGAAGTACTCCTTAACCACTCTGCCCCCTGAAAGGTGGCATCAGCAATTCTCAAAAGAAAATGCTTGTCTTTACGTGGGTAAAGCAGGAATCAGCTGTTCCCCATTTTCTTGGGGGAAAAAGCATCCTTCAAGACAAAAGGGATTCGAAGGCCACATCGTCTAAAATGACACCCACACATCCAGGAGAAGCACTGATTTGAGATGCCCTTCAGCTCAGCACCTCTAGTTGATTTTGGGTACATACTCATTTTTCTTGGCAACATTTGTAATTTTTTCCTGCTCTGGCAATGCAAAACTCTGAGCGTCTAAAGAATCTTGTCATAGCAATTCAAGGAGATAACTAGTGATGGCCAGGTCAGGCAGCTGTACCACACTTCTTCATACAAGCAAACCAATATCATCTCTTCAATTTTCTGTTTTGTCCATTCCATTTCCTTATTTGAACTAAAACATTTATATAGAAGGTGACATGAAAAGATCTTTGGTTTCCACATTATTCAAAACAAGATTTTACCAGCTCAAGGGGGACTGAGAAAACATTTTCTCTTCCTTATTGTCCAGGATGGAATCAGTCTCCAATAGGATCTTTGCTTTAATCATGGGCAAATAATAATTTTTTTTTAAAAAAAAAAAGAAAATCCCACTCACGTGGAATGCTGGACAGCCAGAAAGTGGCAGAGTTCTTTAAATACAAAGCAGTAATACAAACGTTTCTAACAGATTGCAGCAATTCAGGAAATACACTGTCCACAAAGCACTGTTTAAAATTAACTATGCTTTCTAAACCCACCCAGAAATACACACACACTAGTAAACCTTAACATAATACATCTGTATTTTTATGCTTCATTAGCACCCAGAAACTCCAAATGAGCGCTAACAGCTCCAGGATGGTAGGGCCTTACATAAACAGATTATGAAGAGGGTGAACCCTGCCTGACTTCTTTTCTCTGTTTAATCTACTAGACAGAGACTTTTTAACAAGTCATTCCAAACTGTATGCAGCTTAAACGAGAATGAAATCTAGGAGGAATGGGGACAAAAGAGTTTAAAAAAAAATAATTTCAGTTCCAAATATTAGAATACAGGTCAGAATGCCAAAATAAAGAGACAAACAGAGTAACAAAACTCATCTATCTGAATTTTCTGTTTGGTTGTATGTATGTATGCATGTATACAGGTATTTTTAACTCTTATCAGATTCTTTCATTTATTCAGTGAGAAGATGATTCAGTGGACGTTAATGAACTTAACTTTAAAACTGAAGGACGGGTACATTTAAATATAAATTTCTCAGAACAGGGATTTCCCTTTTCTGTTAATGAATGGAGCACTGATAAACAAGGCTTCTAATTAAAAAAAAAACCAAAAACAAAACACAAAAACCCCACAAATAATTTTCATCTATTTAGATCAGAACTAATTGAAGAAGTCAAGAGCTTTGCCTTTCTGTTTAGTTCTAGGTACAACTGACTAATCACATAAGCAATTATTATGCACCGTACGGTACTCACCTACACTACCTGAGACATACATGTTTTCCTACTTCTTATTAGGCATGAAAACAAAACCTGAATACTGAATGGGGTACTGGATTCTTTTCCTTAATCAGCTCTAAGTGATGGAGATACAAAACTTTCACAATTGAAAAAAACAGAACTACTGTCAGTGGCACAAATTTCCTGGCATTTCACTGAGCTATGTGGTGAGAAGTAAAATCACTAAACGTCTGCTTTAAGAAACGTACAACAAATGTCCAACCGACTTAAAGGTCTCTGACTTATATTAGAAGTAGAGAAACATGCACCAAACTTTCAGGATCAAGAAGTACGGATCGGCCTCAGACCTGAAGTTTTTGACATGTAACCTGAACAGAAAGCTTAAAAAGGGCAAAAATCCAATGCTTCAAGAGTTTCACAGATGCTGGGTAAGAACCACAAATTGCAACAGAATTTGCAATACCTACCACAAACAGAATCCTTCTGTCCAAAGTAGGCAGCATCAAAGAGATGGTCTGCAGTCTTTTCAAAAGAAGCCAGCATCAACACACTTTCCTTCATTTTTGCCAGTCCAAACCTAGTAATGCCCAGCACTTCACCCTTGATTGATGCAAAAAACAGAAATGCAGTTTTTATTCTAACAAACACATGAAACAGTAGTAATTAAAAAGGTTGCTATCTACAATATAGCATTGTCATAATATGTTGCTTCACGGTTAAACATCCTGAAGGTTAATAGTTTGGTAGTAATTTAAATAAAACAGAAGCGATTATTCATATACAACACAAGCAGTTATAACTGGTTAATAGATTTTTTTTTTCTAAGCAAGAACATTGGAAAGATTGAAAGAAACATGGCCATGAGAAAAAACACACAATCATAAACTAGTTGCTGAGCTACAAAATTTAGCGGTCTAAATCTGACTTCAGCTGTCAGAAGATTACAGAACATGTTAAAACTTCATTTTTTCACTCTTCACAAAAAGAAGTAATTAGCTTTTTAAACTAACTTGGTTTATTTCTGCCTCCATTTCTAACGAACATCCTGATTATAGCAGACTGCACAGAGCAGGCTGTGCACAGAAGCACAAGTCAGAAGCACAGACAAAAGCATGCATGCTAGGAGCTGAGCAAGTGTAAAACACTGCACTCTGATGCCCTTTTCCACTATTGTGTTGCAGCTCCACATGGCCAACCCTGGGGACTGCTGCAGCTCAGTACAACAAAGCCCTACAGTTTTGGGAGAAGTCAGAACTCCTTCATCCATTTTACTCAAATTAAACCCTTGCACCCTGGCAGGCAAAGTGGAAAGTCTTAGTTCACTAAGTGTACTCAAATCTAAAAAACATATCAGATGTGAAACAAAGTCAATCAATAAATAACAGATACGATTTTCTACTAACAAGTTCTGGAAGACTGTTCATACTCTACATGTAATCTGATTCTATTTGTAATGTCTGTATCCTTTGACTCTCATATACAGCGTGCAGCTGCTAAGAACCACACCCCATGTGGTTTTCTGCACAGCAAGCCTTAAATTGCATGCATGGTTACCCAAACAGTTGATTTTCATACCACAATTTTTAGGATTCCTAGTTCCAATACGAAATTATGATTCCCTATTCATTATATCAACTTGTTTTCAGTCAAAATAGACCTTCTTCCCCCTACCCCCAAGAACTAGATTAATTAAGCATTTTGTTTGATATACAAACAACAGTATTTGGTCAATACAACTTACAATTCGGTAAACTGATAACTGATTTCCATTTCCCTATCTCACCCATCCTTATCAAACATGGTAAAATTAATTTGTACAAACAGGATGATAAAAAGCATAGTACAAACCTTGTAAGTCATTAGATCAGACAGCAGCATAACATGTCTCCTGTCAATGCTCATACCATGGTTCACCATTGTATACTGAATCTCATTGATAATGGTTGTCCGAGCAGCTTCAATTCCTAGTGTCTTCTCTACCTACACAAGAGATTATGTCAGATTAATGAAGAACCAAATGCTTGGGAGCAAATATATTCCTGGAACTAATACCATCTGATGTCTTTTGCATTTCTCTGGTTTAAAAATATTTATAGAAAAAGCTTCTTTGAAGTGAAGAGTGCTGCCAGTTGAATTATTCTCTTATGTTAATGCATTCTGACAACTGTTAGTGAAATCAGGGTTGATTAGATATCAACTGCTGCATGTGAGCACAAACAAGCATCTGTAAAAAAGATGCTATGGGGAAAAACCCACAGTACCCATTTGAACATTACCTCGTAAGTGTTGTTAGAGGACGTTTTTGTTCCTTTCACTCCATGAGTAGCCATAACAGCTCGCAGATTATCACCTTCGACTAGAAGTTTATATTTTTCCTTCCCACTTTGTTCATCAATATGAATGACAGCTCGGGAAACCTCTGGTATACCTTGCACTACAACCTTCACAAAACAAAAACACCTGTAACTTTGATCTGTACAGTAATGCAGCAAAAAAAGGTAACCCTTTTCAGCATTCAAACCTACTCCAAAGACTGGAGGCCCTAAGAAAGTGCTCAATTAAAATACATATGAAATAATATTTCCTGCTCTTAAATACACTAGTGCAAATGTGGCATTCACAGTGTACTATAAACCTTGCTCGCTACCTACATTTTATATTTTATGCCAGGTGTCGTCCTCACACTCAGGCCTAGATCTCTGAATAGTGGTAGATCCACACAAACGAAAAGGCATCCTGCCAATAATAACATTCACTTATCACTATTTTCAAAATCCGAAGTAGACAAGTCTCCTTACAGAAAGCTGCAAAAATGCCAGGTACTGTCATGTGGTTCAATTCTAGCTGGAAGAGTATATAACTGTTTCATGCAACTGCAGCACTCTGAATGCTTCAGTAACTGTTGCAAGGAAAGTATAGTCTCTTCCATTTTGTTTAGAAAAATTAGTAACAGAGGCTTAGTTTCAGCTGTAAAGCAGTAGCATTGCAATGTAAGAGTTATGGACTCAAGCTATCCTCATTGTCAATACTGACAAGCATTATTTTGTCTTCCCATAGAACAAATTATCATTATTCCAAATTATTATTCCCAATTACCTCCCACGAAAGCATGAGACAGCCTTTGTTTTTACCTTTGGTAGTTCTTCCTTCAGGGACTGCAATACATAATACATTGAGCTCTTGCTATTTTCACGAGGGGTCACACATACAACTGCTTCTCCGTGGACAGCCACATCCCCAGGCTTTACTCTGAGTTTAGATATGCAAATAGAGTAGCGCACAGTCTCTGCATTCACCTGTGGCAAAAGTCAGCCAGCAAACATCAGGGTATCTCTCTTAACATATAGAAATCTGCTTAAATACATGCAGCAGTCTTTCAACAGAATATAACAAAGCGGAATGTAGAAAAACAAACAAAAATTGTTACTCTCAAATTGGCATGAGTGTATCAGCCTATATGTTAACTAATGGACAGAAATGGCATCCTCCCATTTAACGAGACACCAAGAAATGCATCTATGTTTTCTCATTTCCAAATAAAGGAAAAATTATCCACTTTACAAGGAAAAAAAAAACCAGAAAAAAATTCCAGATGTGATGTAGCCACAGAAAATCCTTCGTTCAGTTTCTTTTTTTAAATTTCCACTGGTCTAATTTCTGTTTCTGAGACAGGATTAAGAGACCCTTTGGAACTTACCCAAGGCATATTCTGCACAGAACTGAGTAACTCACCTCTAATCTCAGTAGTCTAATGCGTTCTAAAGACAGCTTCACTAGGATGAAACAATCATCTGGAAGAAATACTTCCTCAATATATTCTGAAATCTTTAAGAGATAAGGACAAAAGAGGTAGAAAATGGTTAAAATGCCCATAGCAATTGGCTAATGTTTACATTTAAAGCATGAGTAACAATACAGTTTTCCTACCTCTCCTAATAAAGTTTTCTCAATTCTTCCTTTAACCAGACGGGCAAAATCAGGATCATCATCTTTGTCCAACTGCGCTGTAATAATAGGGGTGCTACAAAGAATAAACACACACACACACACAAACCAATCAGGAAATTGCTCAGATAGATTACAGTTGGCAATTTGAGTTACAGCTTGCCTTACGGAACCCCTCTCATATCTAGGGTAGTATTTAATGAGATAAGAGACTTTCAGCATCCTCAGGTACTTTTAAGAAAATTACTGTTCACATACTTAAGGCTGGTAAAAACAAGCAAATGCACAAGAGATTATAACACATCAACTAGTGACTATTTTCATGGTGCATGCTATTCTAGTATTATTTAAGTTTGGCTTCATGGGCACCTAGGGATAGGTATGCTTCAACTACCACTAAACACCAGAAAAATTTACATTACATGAGACACTCCTAATGGAATATTAAAGTTTGTAAGTAACCACTTTACCTCATTTAATTTTCAGAAAAATAAAACTTGTCTCTTCTCTGCCTCAAGTATCACTTAGTTGGACAGAAATTAGATTTTTCTGGTTTGGGTATTCCATGTATTCAACATTGTCTAGCATAGTACTGAAAACAGGGAAATGCTATCGCATATTGCAAATTTATCCATCAGGTTTCACTTAGGCAAAGGGAAAAAACCCCAAACCAAAACAATGTTAGTACCTAATAGCCTTTGAAGCATTAATTATTTCTTTGATTCTTGGCACACCCAAAGTAATGTTCATTGAAGCAACACCAGCAAAATGGAAAGTCTTCAGAGTCATCTGTGTGCCAGGCTCACCAATACTCTGTGCACAAAGAGCTCCTACTGCAGAACCAGGCTCCATCTGTGCTCTGATAAAGAAATTATCTCATAAAACAATACAGAAAGAGACACAGAACTCAACAAGACATAAAATCCTAAGCAAGCAAAGACAGAAAGTATTCTGGTATAAATATAATATACAAGAAGTTTGTTAATGTTTTTTTCTTAATAAACAAACAGGAGAGAGGTTAAAAGGTCACCAATACTCAAGACTGATCTCATGCAAGGCAAGAAGATGCCTCACCACACAGGCATTCCACAGGTCCAGTATAACATCCATAACAGAAAACAAAACGCTCATCCTCCTTCTCCTAATCATCAAGCAGTAGATTCAGGATTCCCCATTCAGGGAAAGTCCATCCGCTAACATTTCCAAAACTCTCCTTTATATGTTTAAGCATGAGAGAACTTCATTAAGTCTTCTTTAAGACATTATTATGCAGATTAGTTCTTAATCAGAGCAAAATCCAGGTATTAATGCCTTCTTGTTTTCATTTTATTCAAAAGCCCTATAGTGATGACCTACTTTCCCTTCAAGTTATGCACATAATGGACTCTTTCCCACATTTGTCCCTTTCTAAAATTTACGTACTTTGACAATTGTTTGTCCTTACAGTACAAAAAAATTAAGACCACTACTCTACAATATGCAATCTCAAAATGAGATGTGAGGGGTAATTTACCTTCCCCACTACAATTTTGTTCAGATCCCACAGTTAGCATTCTTAAGCTTACACAGAGTGCAATGTAATCTGCTTTTACAGAAAAAACATAACCTCTGAACTCAAGGCACAATACCGCTTCCAAAATCAATCTAACTTGTAGCAGCTTCTTGCATTTCCCTCCCATTTCATCCTGAAGAGATGAAAACATCTACACTACCACTATCTTGTTAGAGACCAAGAAAAACAAACAAAAAGCTCCTACAAGTGTGTAACAGAGTCAAGATCACATTAGCACAAAGTGTGACATAACTCTTCACAGAGTGTGTAGATCAAGAATAATCATCAAGGTTCATATGGATTTGAAACTGATCTATTCAGACATTGTTTTGCATGGACTCTTTGGAGGTTTGGACCAATACCCTGCAAGAGGGGGAGGAAGAGAACATGTCTGCCAGTGGGTGTAAAAATATTAGTGTTTAAACAATATCTTCTCTCACTCTGTATCCTACCACTTTTGGCTTTTACCAGATTCTGCTGTCAAAAAACACGATCTGTGGATATAAGTAGTAAGTAGCAATAGAATAAAACTGTTCGCTGGAATGATTACTACTGTTTCAGAAGAAAGGTGCCTAAACACAAGCAGATAGCTTTGCACGCTCAAGAAATACAAAATGAAATAGAAAGCATTTTTTCTATAATGTAAAAGGAAAGAAGACAAATCAGTAAGAATCTTCTAATGAAAGAATCTGACTATGACCGAAAGGTAAAAACCTCAGCTCTGTCACACCTCTACAACTGTTGTGCAAGACTCAACTCTGCCTTAAACCCACCTGTAGATGGCAATGCTTTTTTTTTTTGGCATTTTACTTTTGTCTTGCAATGTTTATGTCATTGGGGCCTTACTTTTTCTTACTCTTTGTTTGTATTGCATTCACAACAGAGCCAACACTCATACAGTAAAAATACCAAAATACACTCCTAGATTGCAAACAAAGCAACAAACACTAAATTGGGGGGAGGGGGATAAACAGAGAAAATAACAGGCTAAACACTTACCTCATGTATTTGTCCCTACAAGTCTCTAGAAATTTCTCTAATTGTGTTGGAGTAATCCTATCCAACTGATATAAAACCCGTGGCTGAAAAGAGAATAGAACAATTGGAAAAGCAATAGCTTATAAAGATTTAAAATAACTAGATAATTACTCCCTTGAAACTACTTACCTCTGTTGTGCCATTGTCATTAATGCCATACTTGTCCCTAGTTTTTTTAATCTTCTCAGAAACACCTTTGATGAATTTTTTAATTTCCTGAAATTATATTAAAACAACAATAAGCAAAGACATGGGCCTCAATACAAAGTCTTCAGCAGTAATTTATTTGCTTGGGGCTGCAAACAGAATGTTTACAATAGGAAATTAGCAATGCACAATATGAATAGAGGAACATCAAAACTTAAGACATGCATGTACACTAGAATTTAGCAAACCAGATTCACTCTTGTGCAACCACAAATTAGTAGCAGTACATGAGGAATATGGTCCACGCTGAATAAAAGCATCCTTCCTGAGCACACACTGAAAACTTAAGAGATTTGACTTTGGTTGATCCTTCCTTCCTACCCCGCACTTAGTGAAACTGATTCCACCATCAAATAAAAATAATAAAAAATTCCCAAATGTCTTATTTTCTGAGTATACTGACACAAACACAATCTCACTCATTTCTCAGTATTCAGAATAAATCAAAGTGGAAAGACCATGGCGAGAGAGCAATTATATAAAGGATATCTGCTGGATAGATTTCAGAGATTCAAGATGTACTTTATTTGGGGGAAAAAGCCTTCAAAATTTATATATATATATATCTCAGTCTCTTCCTAACATAGTTCAAATAACTTCTCTATGCTGCAGAGGTCTTACAGATAATTGTATTTAATGTCTAATAGTACATAAGCCTTTCATTCCTTTACCAGATTTACCCAAAAGTAGTTCTAGCAGTCTTTACTGGAACATAAATCGAAACAATACTGTTAGAAAACTATCCAACATTTCTATGAAACATCATTTGGGCCTTACCCTTTGTATATAGATATGTACACTGGAAGTCATGAAATATAAGGTCCAGGGATTAAACTCTTCCATAAAAGAGGGCTCCATGCAAGTTACTACCATAACACAGGGTTCTCAAAACCAAAATACAAACAAAAAGCAAGAGGAAATCCTTCGCATCTACTTCAACAATGACTTAAGAAAGCCTCTGTGGAAAAGTGAATAGTTTGATTTTTAGAGTCCCTTTAAACTGTTTCCACCCCATTAGTCCTGCCTGACAACCAGGACGATGATTGCATAATTATCGCTGCCTCTTCACTCTGTACTGGACTCCTTCCAACCACTGCAGTAGCCAGGCATCAAAAATTACTTGCAAAATTGAGTAAATATTTGAGTGACTGCCTTTTTTACAACCAAATTCATAACTCCTTATCAAAACACTTTATTACATCCTGACAGAATCCTCAGATTCTCAGAATAACAACATTCTTAGTATTTTCAGACAGTACGTTATTTTCTGTGAATACTAGAACAAAGTTCAAATGAAAGAACCGACAACAGAAGTGTGCTGCTGGAATGGATGCCTCAAGTTGTTTCCCCACTTGGATGAGAACAGGATGCATTCATACATTTCTGCCCCTTTTGCCCTGCAGTAAGTCTCATTAATTCACAAATGAAATATGTTGCCATTTTAAAGGTTTTTATCAAGTTTTTGCAAAGATTTCAGGGTCAATTTGATTTATTTCCTAAATTAAGTGTTAAGCAATAATGTGGTATTAGAAGAATTAATCTTTTTAGTATGGGTGCATAAAAAAAAAAAAAAGAAAAAAAAAAAGGAGTATGCAGGACTTGCAGAAGATCACCCAGAACATCTCATGTAGAGAAGAAAAACCCCAAACACTAAGGAGAGACTTTAAAGGTAATTCTATCTTGAAAGATGCTTCTTTTGTGGAGGGGCAGGAAGGGAGGAGTGGAAGAGGGAGAAAGAGGTGGTAACATTAACTTCTCCCTCCAGAACATCGAAGATCAAGTTCTTTTAAATTTTCACCTAACTCACATAAAACCAGGGGACAGTAATAATAACCACAGTACCACCAACTCCTCAAAAGAAGTTGTCATAGTGGCTGAAAAGTTGATCATGTGGTCATATGAAGACCAAAATAGCATAGGACTGCACACAGCATTATGGCAAACTGTTTATTGTCAACCTTTCCTCTTTGACAGTCCCCGAGTTACAAAATACTTAAAAAAAAAAAAATCATCTCCAACATAGTAAATCAATTGTTATATATAATTCTAAGTTGTAAAAATAAGGTACTCAAATGATATGTTATTTCCATACATTAGAGCCAAAAAAGGTGAGAAATAAAAGATAAATCTCTGAAGACATTTGTTTTTCGTTATCTAAAGCTCTACTCATGCACAAGAGCTAAAAGAGGAAATGACCTATTCCTCTCAACTTTCAATTATCTGTTGGCAGTTTATCCAAACTATGGATTAATTTATGCTACAAATAGAAGGAAAACGTAGCTCACTCTTTGCTGAGCATGTCTGTCTCTATGGACTTATCTTCCTTCAGCGCAACACTGTCCTCAGGGAGCACAGCTATATAACTTCTGCAGCGAGCTCAAGAAACCATTGGTTCTTTCACATCGTCTAAACCTATCAAATCTTTTAGTCTGGACCTGTTTAACACAAAGGCACAAAACTGACCCAGTGTGGCCCTTGTCAGCTCCTACAGGGCCCATGTTTAGTCAAAATAGCAGCCCAGGGTATAAAGCCCAGTTTCCTAGGTGTTTGCATCACGTTTCGCAGCACTTAAGCTAGTGCGATCATTTCTATATGTGAAGCATTGCTAATTTAAGAATTGTCACAGTTAAGAAGCCCGCTGAACCACAGAATGGTACAGACAATCCCACAAGATCTAGCAATAATCCATTCAAGTCCAGGCAGACCCATTAGGTCAGGTCTACATAAGCCAGCACTGCCTGGCTGTGCGCTCAGCCTTTCCCATGTTTGCACCACACTCCCCAGTACTCATATTCTATCATCTCAAAAAAACAACAGAGAAAAGATTTTTTTTTTTTTTAATTGTGAGGTTTCTAAAAATACTCCCAATTTCAATGAGAAGAAAACAAAACTTTCCTTTCACCTGTATCTTAGCATACTCAAACACGTTACAGTATTAACGCAATTGAAACTGTGCCAGCCAACAATCTGCTTTTTCATCAGTTGAATTCCCTCCTGTGAGGGCAGAGTGCAGGCAGAATGAACACTAGGCTGTTTGAAAAAGGCTCTTTAGACATACTGTTTTCTGGACAAAAGTGGATAAGCCCATTATAGGAACCTCCTGGTAAAATAACAGCAATAAGAAATATCTCTGTTCTGGAAGGGAAAGGAGGAAGGGATAGGAAAGCATCAGAAAAACATGCTAATAACCCTAAAGGTTAAAAGAATGAGTTTTAGAAAGGGAAATTATGTACTAAAAGAAAGCTTCCTCAAAATTATCAAATTTATCTATGGGGATTAATTAATGGGTCACGGTTTTCACCATTAAAAAGGAATTGGGATGAATGCCTACATTATAATTTAACAAGCAGCAATGTATATATGCTAATCAGTTACTTTAGCACTATACACACATTTTTAGCTAAAAAGCACTAACATTAATGCTCACACAGTGCACACACACGCTACAGTTACCTCATTATATTTTTCAAAACCTGTCTCAGTTAATGTCTTCAAGGATGAACAGAGAAAAAAAGGAAAGAAGAAAATGTAATAGTATCTAAACCATAAAGATTTTAAGTTAAACTATTTACCATTAAGGTGATGTAGTAGTATCTGTTCTCCTGAAATTAATAGCAATTATTTAAGTTTTCTTCCTATGATTAAAAAGATGTACACCTCAAAGATCTGCTTCATTGCCAAACTTTGATATTTGTATATTGTGGGGTTTTTTCCCCTTCAGAGATGCAGTTAACATTTACAGCACATTTCAACTATGGATGTAACTACTTTTTCATCTCTGTGCTAGTAACATAATTGCAAATCAGGTTTATAAATAACTGCTTACTAGTTTTGTCACCTTCTCCTCTGAACACTATTAAAAAGAAACCCTTCAAAAGCAGGTCACTAAATTCATGTTGTTCTCACCACTGCCAGTAATCAGGAAGCTCATCAAGGTAACAGCTTTACGTGTCCACAGGCAGGTTAATTCTACAGTTTTTATTACTTTCACCCAAAGTAGTCTTAAGTGTGGCTGCTCTCATAAATATTAAAATGACTTAATGCTCTTTCAAACAAATTAATTTTTACAATTCAATATGCAAGCAGTCACATGAACATTCACTTAACCTTAACAGACGTGTAAGTACGCCCCAGAAGATAAACCCTGTTCAGCAAAGCACTTCCTATGACAGAAGTTTTTTGCAGGGTTAGTATCTTAAGAAAGCAAGGTAAAGAGGTCTAAGTGTATAGCTGGTGTTTCTTTGACAGGAAAACAAGCAAATGAGTAAAAGCAGTTATTCAATAAGTTGATAATATCAAAACATATGCATAATAACAAGAGTACGAGACTCAGCCCTAGTCGTTTCTTACATCGAGTCAATAAGTATTTAATTTCTGACATCCCAGGGGAAACACGTAATTATTGTACCACCTTGTTATGGAAAGAAATTCCAGCAACACCTACTAAAAAAAAAAAAAAATCACTAGATTCTTCTCTCATTTCTAATGTTCCTGTTGTGAATGTGAGCAACTATCACAATAAGAATTAAAACTACTCTAGTCCTACCTCCCCGCCCCCTAAAATGTACAGAAATATATTACTGAACAAACTACTACTCCTGTTACTAATGCATAAAATTCAGCCATTGCTTCTACGGATTGATAAGACCATTTTATTTAACTTCCTTGATTTATAAGGAAAAGTTAATCACAGTGTGATAAGGAAGTGAGATAATTACCTGCAGAAAACTGTCTCGGCAGCAAAGAAATTCATTCTTCTTCATGATGGACTCGGATGTTAACACCAACTCATTTTTACTAAGGGCTGGTTCATTTCGGCATGGATATACAGCCTTAAGACGAAAAAAATTACTTCTTCACATAAAACATATGCACAAAAATTTGTAAAGACACAGAATACAGATGGATACGATTGATTAACAGCATTCTTTAGTTTTGGTTGGTTTGGGTTTTTTGGAGGGTGGGGTGGTTGGTTTTTTTGTTTAGGTTTTTTTTTGTTTGTTTTTTTACTACATAGTATCAGACTACTGTGAAGTTCCACATACATTTCTACTTACTTATGTAAATCTGAAGGAATACATAGACACACACAAACATTTCTAATTCTATCAATTTATTACACTCACATCAAAGAAATCTGAACTGTTTCAGTAAAAGGCTTTTATTTGGGGGGTGGGGTGAGGTGTGAAGAACAATCAACCAACAAACCAACCACAAATCCAAACACCACCATTCTTCAAACATCACACTATGTCCAGAGTTATTCAACACCACACCAAGCCTCTGACTTAAGTAGTTCACCACAAAGAACATGCATGTCTGGATTTAGTAAAGAATTACTTTGTGTAATATAAGTCCAATCTAGTACCTAACTAAGCCAGTAGTAATTTGGCTAGTGAGTTGGATATTAGGCCCTGGAACTATGTCTAAGCCCAAAAGAAAATTCTGTTTCTCACAGCTTATACACAGTTTGGTCCTAGTTGCTCTGTTCTAATGTAAAAAATATCTATACCTCTTAGTATAAACGTGCTGAAAGACTGTATTTTGAGGACCACTCAAAAAAGCAATTTAAAAATAAATAGCTTCAACTGAAACAATTCTTTCCATAATTTACTACTTCCTCCTACATGCTTAATAGCCTTTTCACACTTCCAACAAAGATTTCAGTAATCCTTACCCTAATATTGTCTAGAACTCGCTTAAATTCCAGAGGTTCATCCTTCCCTTCCATGGCTGCAGGATCCAAGCCATCTCCTCCATAAATAAACTGTATAATGTCACCAGTAGAACTTCTGACTGTCAAATCATACTGTGAGCAAAGATCTTCAAGTGATTTTACCAGTCGCCTCTGAAAGGAAGAAAAAAAAAAAATACAGAAAATGGGCTCAGGAAATAAATCTGACATAGTGATTAGCACGCATGAAAACCGATTTTAAGTCATGGGCTTTACTGTACATTCCCAAGAACATAAAAGCCAACAATAAAATTTAAAGCAACACTACAATTCTCCACATTTAGAAATTCTATCATATAGAAAACATAAGCTGCAAGAACCTACTATGGTCTGAGGAATTTGGGGTTTTTCCTGACAGAATATTCATACTCTTCCAATCAGGTTTATTTCTCAGGGGATACAACACTTTTTTTGTATGGAAGCAAAACCAGCCAACAATTATTTTCACTGACAAAAAATGAATAGTTCATCTGGCAAAGCCAGCAGGTGCTACTTTTCTTCCAGTGTTAGCTACTTCTCTTACATTATTTCCTTGTATAGGGAAATCCTTTTACTACCATCTTCCCTCCTCCACCTCCCAAAAAGAAGGCAGGTGATGAAGCATTAGTGCTTAAAAGTGTTTTAACTTGCAAGATAGACTGCATTGTTCCATGAAAGTAAATTAGCTCACTAAAGAATAGAAATTGGTAAATTTTTTTCACTCAGGAAAAGGTAAGATGAAACAAATGTTAAGTGTTTTTTTTTTTTAAATTCCAAAGTCCAAGTGCTACAGTTTATTCATGTAGGGTGAAAGTTGGTGAGGAAAAATATATATAAATATAATAAGCAATCTGTAAAATATTTGTATATATTTATGCAAACATTATTCTGTTAGTTTTGGAGACAAATGCTCTAATTAGTCATCCACCCCAAAAGGAACTGATTTCAGTCTTGTAGAGTTACTTGCCTATCTCTTAAGGTGTCCCCAGCCCCAAATTATCTTGGCTTTTCTACTGCCTGTTGGACTGGCAAGAGGACTATACTTAAAAAACTACTTAAATGCTTTCACTGAAGTCTCAAGACTGCTCATAATAGCAAGAAGCTTTGTTGGAGGAACATTTATTTTCACAGCAGATATAGCCAAAGACACTAACACCTTACAGAACTTTAAGTCCAAGTCTATATGGCCAAGGTGCCTGTTATCTAAAAAGGACAGATACTGAAAGGGAATTTTAGCCATGCTTCTGTCATGCAGACAATCTTTCTTTAAATAACCCAAACCAAGGATTTGTGTTTTCTGTTTCTCATTGTTGAAATACCATATCTGAAAAAGCACTCACAATTCCTATCTATGTTATAATGTATGGACAAAACTTCCACCATTCACATGGGTTTTAGGAACACACACCGCATAGAAAGTGTCCTCAATAATTCCATAGAACAAGGGCTTTTATAACCCATTTTCAAGAGGAAACAGCTTAATACAAGCATGTTACTGTACCATCACCTGAGGTCTGGTTTACAAACCTCACGCCTACTGGAGACTAGAGCAAAGTCATGTATTTCACAGTATAAATTACTCTGTTACATTAAAAACACACACACATACACATAATGTATGTGCTTCTCCCTCACCTCAACATGCACATAAGAAACATCCTCCTTTTGCAAGGCTGCTAAAAACTCCACTCCATTGATAGTTACCTGCATATATCCAGTTTCGGCTGTTTTCACAGCTGTGTCAACCAGACCTTCCCGACCAGCCATTGTATGAAAAAAAAATTCAGTGGGAGTCAACCCAGAATAGAAGCTATTGGCAACAAAGCCTTTTGCTGCTGGGAGCTACAGAGAAGAGTGGGGAAAAATGGTTAAAATGCAATGTACAATCTGTATGCATGTTACAGAAAAGCACGTTGTATGTCAGCTAAATTCTTTCAGATAGTTAGCCAATACATACAAAAACACAGAGCAATTGTTTCAGCTGCATTTAGCTTTGAAGTTCAACGTCTGTATTTTAGATCTGAATAAAGGCTTCAAAACCCTTGCCTAGCTCTTCCAAAGTAATCTAACTGACTTTCTTCCTCCTCCTACCAGCCTTGTCATGCAGAAGCCATTCCTGGCAAACACTACACACCTTCTAACACTTTGGACTCCCTTAAAAGTTGCAAAAATTGAAAAGGCAGTAAGAACGTTCTTTTTGCAACAGTATAGCAAAGGTATTTGCAGTGCTGAAGACTAAGGAACCCAGAAAAAAAAATATGACTGGAGGTATGTATGCAACTAATTCTTTTGAATTGTTTGCTCTCACCTCTGAGAAGAGTTCTTGCCAATGAACTTTATGCAGGCATCCCTTTAAGTCAAATAACACCAAACGGCCTCCATGATCACATAGAACAATGAATAAGCTACAAAGAGGTTCATCTTAGAAGATCACTTTTTGCTGTTATTTAACAGGTAGTGCTCTCTAAATCAGTAAAAAAGCTAGAGTTAAAATTTAACTTTCAGCTTCTCATCTAATCCATGAAGTATTTTTTCTTTTTTAATTTATTCAGAAAAGAAAAGTTTTTACATTACAGAACTCAGAAGTTCAAATTTGGACATTTAGTGACAAACACAAGTGTCAGGTGGTAGCCATGACACTTGAGTTACCTGATTAACACACTAACAAGATTGATGGCTGTTACCTAGAACCTTCTCTACTGATCATTAGACGTCAGATAGCAGTTTAAAAAAATAAAAAATCTCACTGAATTGTAACAATTGCATGAGACTCCTTATTGCTTCATGTAGAACAGAACTCACACACAGGACATTCGGAGCAGCCCATATCTATCCTAGTGGAAAAAGAAAAAACCCCAGACTCCAGAATGGTTTATCTGGCATGTTCCACCTGTCTACACATGCCCAGCAATTGTCCTGAAAAGTCTGTAGTGCAGTGAAACAGAATGAAAGAGAGAAACTTTAACAAACTGTTTTCAGGACTCTGAACAGAACCAAAAAATATATCATCAGACTTAGCTTTAATTTTTCAGGTAAGCCTTGCTTAGACCTTTCTAATTTAGTAAAATTAAACTAACTAGACACCCTATGGCAATTCACAACACTATCATTAACTCCCAAATCACATTCAAAACATTTTACATTCACCGTATGTGATCTTCTCCTTCACCATATCACGACAACACATTCTGTCACGCATCCTTCTTAAAATTGTTTAAGGCAACTTGTTTCACTTTTCTTTACAGTTTATCGTAAACATACAGAATTACCTTAGAATGCTTCTCAAAGTGAGGCAGAGATCTGTTCTCAAATCCATCAGGAACTCGGGACCCACTGATAGCCTGCTGACCTACACAAGCAATCATCTGGGATATATTAATGAAGGAGCCTGAAAAGAAAGAAAGAAAAAAATAATCTCATTCACAAATGAGGAATATCACTGCTCCTCAGAGGAGCTATCTTCACTTCTATGAAGATGTATTACTTAGCTTCATAATTCTTAAAAAATGCACGCAGAATTGCGACAGTTAAAGTAGCTTTTCTGTTACTTGTCCTGTTCCATTTCAGCATTTATGCAGAGACTGACAATTAAGCCTATGATACAGCTAACAAGTCCTTTAAATTTTTTTTCCTTTGGGTCATAGACATTCATGCCACCACTATTTGACTACAGTCCTTATATTATCCTGTTTTGTATTGTGGATTGTGTTTTACACAACCTGTAATCCTAGCCTACATATTTTGCTTCACAGTTTAATAAATATATTATAACAACATTTTGCATGAAGATCCCTAGAACAGACTAAGTCCCAGAAAATTAAGTAATTAACTGTTTTATTTGCTGAACACATTTGCAAGCAATGTGTGTCCCCCACCCAATTAAACAATTAATAGAGCAAGAAATCAACTTCCAAAGTATAGCTATTCCTACCTTTAGAACCACAGAGAGCCATGATAAGGGGACTGTTGCTCTTGTCCAGTTCCCTGAGACAGGCACTGCCAGCGTGATCTCTGATGACAGAGAGTTCTTTAAGGATTAAGGCCTGAAATCCAAGATTTCAGAGATTCAGCATTTGTTAAAAATACCATACATAAACAGTACTCTATCACTTGCCAGCAGTACCTTCAATAGTCAAAGAGAATTCAAAATACAGTGAAGAGAAAGAAACCTAGACGCTCCTTTGGGTAAAACAAGTTTAACTTTTAACTTGCATAACTTTCCAGTTTGCTG
This sequence comes from Gorsachius goisagi, assembly GCA_018403395.1. Taxonomy (NCBI): domain Eukaryota; kingdom Metazoa; phylum Chordata; class Aves; order Pelecaniformes; family Ardeidae; genus Gorsachius; species Gorsachius goisagi. The sequence continues at coordinate 421,658 of BOSO01000487.1, forward strand.
CACAAAAAGTCTTTGTTAGGCTAAGACAGGGGTAGCCAGGGATGTGACAATGTCTCTTGTCAGCAGCGCCAGCTTAAGCTAAACCACACTGTGCTATGTGAAAGACTAACAGAAAAAAAAACCAACCATATTTTTGGTCTGCTTTCAGAGACTACAATGTTGATATCTCCAATTGTTAAGAACATAACAAACGTATCAACAAAACATTCTAGGACATGCACAGGTGTCTGAAAAGAGGAAGGGTGGAAAAGACTGCAAGACACTTCTTTCACCCAGAACACTACTTCAAACTGGACAACTGTGGCAGTACTTCATGATAGGCTGGGGCTTTCTGGTTGGTTTTTTTTGTTGGGTTTTTTTTTGGTTATTTTTCTTTCTTTTTTTTTTTTTTTTTTTTTTTTAAAGGCAAAAACTAGGCATTGACTAGCCAAGACAACAAATGGATAAAACCAACAAAGACAATGAAAAGAGTGTTCTTCAGCTGACTTCATTAAGTCCCTGTCCATAAGCTTTTGGACAACGTTCAGTGCTCTTCAACAAAATTTCTACAGGAAAAAAAAAACCCCAAACAAACCAGCATAACCAAAGTCCACTTAACTTTTGCTTTAATAAGGGTCAAAAAAATGCTTGCATATAAACAGAACTGTAACTAAAGGAATGTTTTGCTCCTTGGATTAGGTCCGTTGCTGTTACTGTTCTTTATTAACTTCAGAAATATTGATAAATATAATTAACCCTGTTCCAATAACCTGTGTCATTTTATCCTCTTGTACGTCACCCCAATACGTCCAAGCCAGGAGGAAGGTAGGATCTAGGCTGTTTAGTATTTTTAGATGCATACAAGCATCGAAATGTTAAGCCTAGACAGACTCAGCTAAAGTTGTGTACCTAGGGACTCTATTTGCTTGTATTTTTACATTTCAGAAGACAACTTTGAACTTCACAATTTACATAAATATATTCATGAAGTCTCTACCCTAAATATATAGTCATTTAAATTAAGAATTTTACCTCTAGTGTCTCTTCTGCAGTACAACCAGGCTGCTGCTGTAGCTTGCCAGTGTTCAGAGCTTCAATATACTCATCACATTTCTTATAACCAGCATTCAGGAGCTCATACTTAGCTTTTAGCAGGCCCTGCCCAGGGGTTACATCACCAATTCCAATTGAAAAGCCACGGTTAGCTATTATTAAAAGAAAAAAATAAATATTATATAGCTCGATCTTGTACAGAAAGAACAAATTAAAACCAAGAAATACTCTCATTGGGAACTTTATTTTTCCCTCCCATCATGTGACCATCACAAGCACTTCAGATGCACAATTATTTGTTTCACTGTTTCTGTCAGCTTCACAACTAGCTTATTGTTTTAAACATAGTACATCATATTGAACGCAAAAACCTTGCTTGCTTGCTCCATATTTCTGCTTTAAGTTATTATTTTATAAGGAAATATACATCCCCCGTTACTTACAAAGATAGACAGGAGCAAGTCTGGCTAGTCGTGACATAGCATCTGCAGCTTCTACCTGCCCCCAATCTCTCAGCAAGATGTAGAAGATGTTGTTCTTGGATCCTGAGCCTAAGGTTCCTTTGTCCATACTGCCACTCATTAACTCACTGTTTTGAATTGTAACATCTAGAAAAAAAAAAGGCATAAAGTATTCATCGTTTTTCTAAAACATTACCTAAACTCTAGTAATCAGTTATGGAGTAGTTTTTAAAGTAAAAGCTCTATTCAGGAAAAGGACAAAACCCCAAAGACATACATTTGATGTATCTGTAGAAGTGCATGAGTAAGTATGTAAGGGGAAGAGCCTACAGTCAGACCTCGCCAACTGCAGTTAAGATTTATTTCCCTTCCTCCTTAGAAAGGCAACTGTATCCAATTTAAGACTTGTGAGAAACATCGTGAATAATCCTTTTTGTTAAAAATCTAAAAATAAACTTTGTTTCATTAATGAGAATATTTCTGGACAGATAAGACTGACTGAAGACTAAAGTCCTCTATAGTGCTTATTAAACCAGAGTTATTTATTTCTTATAAAGTAGAGCAACAAAATTTCAGAAGCCAAGTTACAGTTCTTTTATTCAAAGATTCTGACACGCTGTTAAACCCAATCACCTCTGGAAGCACAGCTTAAATTTGAAAGACACTGGACTCCAATGTCTTTTTAATTACAAGCGTATCGTGAAGATATCTGTCTTGCCTGTAGGCCTATACACACTTCCTCCCTCAGATGAGTTCCTTTTGCTTCATCAGGAACCTTCCATTTCAGGCACTGAATCTTCCTATAAGTTTTAGACTTAAAGGCAATTAAAAAGTACCTTCTGTACGTGAACTTCAGACATATTTTCTGAGAGCAGTAAAATATATGTTCATTCTCAACTCCATCTTTCAAAGAAGAACTGGCATATGTAGATGGATCCAGTTTATATCATTTTATGCAGAACACTGCAGATGTTTGCACACAGTACTATATGCTCGGTATTTTCAATGTGTTTAGGTAATCATCTTCTTGAACCAAAGTCACTCTTCTATTACTGATTATATACAATCAAAATATGATACCAGGATTTCTTGAGACTTTGGAGAATTTGAAGACAACTGTCTGAAGAGAATTAGTGTTGCTTCAGAAATGAAGTTTTTTCAAAGAATTGAACAGAGTCACCAATGAAATCCAGAAGTTTTCTGCATTATCTGCTACTGTCGAACTCGGAAAATGGAAATTCTTCCCATACTTCCTAAAATGAAAACACTGCAGAGCAAACAAGGTGGCCTATGTTCACGTGAGTGTGAACAGGATTGCTTTGTTGCCTTTCACCCTATATTCCTTATAGGGTGAAAAAAAAACCTGTGTCACCATGCTTATAACAAACTTCACAACCACAGAGTGGTCCTAACTTCTAAAGAAATCGCTGAGTCTGGTGTAGAGTGGATTTGAGTCCTAATTGACAAATTCTTTCTCACATCAACGTTACAGGACAGAATTACTGTAAATTAATGGTTCTTCCCTAGGTTCCTTAACTCATGCTACTGAGCGGCAAGGAGCCAAGCTAATCCTGCCTGCTCAAGTTCTTTTCCAGCTTTTACCACATGAATGTTACATTAATAACAAGCAAAGCCTTGCTCATCTCCTACAGCCTCTTCAATCTTGATGCTTTGCATTCCATCTGCCACTCTGATTTCCCTAACTGGAAGGATACAGATGGTTTGATATCCTAGGGATTCCTATCTTCCCTCCTCATCCTAACTCCTTTCACTGTTTGACTTCTGATCCCTGTATCACTACCCCCACACTTAAGATACTAAATTTTTCCATTTGCCTTCTGTACAACCACTTCCTAAGCTTCTTTGCTTTTATCTCTCTCTCACCTTCAAATACAACATTACTATCACTTTATCACAAGAAAACACTCAAGTCTTTTCTTTGGTGTCCAGCACAACTCCAAATTTTGAGAAAAACTGCATTATTTTTTTTACATTTCAAGAATACAGGTGTGAAGTACTGCTTTAACTCCTACAATGGCAACAAACTCAACAAAACAACAGCTACAATGTCTCTGAAGACATCCAAAACACAGCTTTTTAGAAGTGTCACTCACAAGAATCATTGTAACACAGGTCTTCCCCTCTGCCACAATACTGTTTGCCCTTGGTTCGTAGGTTGGCTTTTACAGGACAATCATCACTGGGTTTGAGAATGAGGCTGAAAACCTGTTTTCCTGTCCAGAGCGTTACAGGCTTAGAGAAACAAAAGGACAAGAATTAGGATTACAGAGTTTATGCTACAACTACAGTAAACCAGCAAGAATTTAAATGTAAATATTGTTCTATACAGAATCTTTCTATACTGAACTATACCTGTGGAAATGCATAGCAGCATTACTTTGAATAGGGAAGTATGATCTTTTTTTTATAGATATGAAAATGCTGACTACTGAATGGTTATCCAAGGATAGGTATATGCATTCAGAGAAACATGCTCTATTGCTCCCTCTTACTGTCATGTTTCCCTTTCTGATTACAGAAGGGAAAAAAAAAATGCTGCTGTCATTTCATTTCCCAAAGAGGTTGCAATATTTTTAATTCCTTCTTTATAGAGGGCCTTTGGTTTATATTTTTAGGAGGTTAAAGATTCATATAATTATGTACTCCCCACAGCTATAGTTAAGTGTAAGTAACTGACACAGCTAGAACTAAAATTATTCATTTGGAGTGACAGCAGCAGTCAGAGAACACTGCCCTTAGTTATTAGCAAAAGTTCATATAAATTTATAAAATCCACATTAGATACTGCCCACAAATGTTCTGACCTTGCTTTAAATCAGCATTATTAATTGGTATTTCAATTTCACTTTCTGAATTTCCTTAATGTTACTTATTGTTCTGAAATTAAATAAAGGGTATAAAAAAAGTACATGCTAATACTCAGTATTTAACAAATTTGAAAATGTACCAAACTCTCTTCAAACAACACTGTTTGCCTCAAATATAAAATTAATCAGACTCTCTTAAAGTAAGTGAACAAGGGCTTAACAGACCCTAATCTAATAAATTCTATAGCTCTCTTCAAAGTTTGTGACAAACACATAAATACTCTGCCCTTCATAATAAATATTTTGTCCACGTGATATAAGAAAAAAACCACAACCTCCAAACAAAAAACAAAGCAAAGAAACAAACAAACAAACAAAATCACATAGCACTCATCCTCTTTTTAACACATTGCAAGGTTAACAACTAAAGCATACTGTTTCCCAGGTTTAACATCACCTAAATTTGGATACTGAAACCAAGAGCTGTTAAGGATTTTGGGACATTACTTGAGGGCAACCAAGGCATAAGCTAGTTTCTCCACTTAGCCCCATATTAGCCTGCACAGGCAGTAACAGTGAGGTTATGAAGAGTGATGCATCGTCTCCTGACCATCAATAGGTAAGTGGTCTGTCTCACAGCAGGAGGATAGTAGCAAAGCTATGTTTGAACCCTGAAGGAACCCTGCATCTGGACTTCACCATCCAAGGCTGAATCTGTTCAGCACCAGGAACCATCAAACAACTTCTGTATGGCTTTAACCCTGAAATCTGATCCTTTACAAATACAGAATCTCATACAAAACTAACGTCAGAGAAAGCAAGAACTGTTCCTGCTGAGAACAGCACCACAGGTCAAAAACACACAACAGAGAAAGTCTCAGTAACATTAAAAAAAAAATTTAAAAAAATAGTTTGACACACCTTCAGAATTGCAGGAGGTGGAAGACGAACTTTAATCTTTTCATCCTTGCCAACCAGGATAGAAGCAATGATTTGACAGGCTTTGGCACGATCAAAAAAGGTATCTTTTAACGTAAGAAGATAGGCACCTAGAATGTAAGAAATTATTAATGTCACAGACTAAAATGAGATTAACTTTAAAAGCTATTGCATATTCAATATCAATGATTTCATTCTAATACTAGTTACCTACTTATTATGCAAAACAATAGTTTAGACAGCTTCAGTTGTAAATCCTTTCCAGAATTTTTTTTTTTTAATTGCTCCACACGCAAGTTTCTAAAAACTAAAACCAGTGCATTTCTATAATCTAGTCTCCCTCTCAAGCTCTATCCCATAGATAAAAATAAGACCTTGGCATTAATTTTTGTACACTTTCTTCCTTATATCCATTGGATGTTTCCCAAAGAATTAAGGAAACTTGAAGGTACTTACTGTAGGTTAAAACTCATTTTTGACTAAGGAATTCAACTCCTCTACCATAATCATAAGCCATTTACATTGTCTACCTAACGCATTCAAAGATACTAAACATACACTTTTATCTGCTGGAGAAACACTGCAAAACACAAGTAGTAATAATTGCACCTACAAAGGTAGACAGCATCAGAAGAGATTTTGAGGACATCATTATATTTCAGACTAACAATGGCCTTACTTCCCTAATGTCACTTTGACTTGTGAAAGGAGAAACTTTTTAATTAAGATAGAAAAATTCTAGAAAAAGAGGGAAGTGATTCTGAATGAACAACTGATAAATCACACATAAAATAAGCTTCTATACACACCTGTGAGGAAATCCTGAATAGCAGCGATGAGAGGTTCTCCATTTCTTGGTGTTACCAAGTTTGCTTTAGTCTGTATGATACAACAAACAAAAAAATTACACATTTGAAGACACTGATATTTCACTTGTTATTCAGGAGGAAACCTACCATTTAAGACAGTTATTTTAGCAAAAATGGTAAAAGCTTATTCTAAATCAAAGTACAGTTGTCTTCAAAAAGGCAGAAAAAATAAACTAGAAGTTTCAGTTCACTACAGTCCATGCAAATCTACTAATAGTTAAGGAATAATTTGACAATAGTTACTGGAAGTTACATATTCTGTTTCCAAAGCAGAAGTTGCAATCAACTTCATGTGTTTGGTAGGTTACTGTTCAAACAGAACAGGGAAAGGAAGACAAGTTAGCTTTGAACATCTGCAAAGGGACAAAAGAGGTTATGCTCACTGCAGGGAGCTAGTGAAATGTTGCAAGTCAGGTGGTCCCTACTGATTTGTCATAATCAAGCTAGCCACTTCCACTAGCCCCATTTTCTTACGCCTTACTCAGACTACTGCTCCAGTTAATCACCCCCACCTATGCAGCAGTTTTCCCTGAACTCTTCCTAGGCCCACACAAACCTGAATCATGTACTTTAGGGGTGGGTGGGTGTGGGTGTTAGTTTTCTTTTTAAGCTCCCAAATCAGTTCAGCAAGCCAATAAACACTGCAGCCAACAGCTGTATTGGTACATCTGCTATTCAGTCACCCTAAAAGGGGCAACGTACTAGAAAATGCTCAGATCATTGCTACTGACTCTAATTTCACACCCCGGATCAATGCCTGCAAATCATCAGATCCCTCTTTATCCACCCTCCCTTCACCCTTTTTTCCACTGCCCTAAGAGCCTACTGTCTCCTGCCTTTTGTAGCAAACTGCCTTCCCCCAGTACAAGCACACTATTTCTGCCTCATTTCCAGATGGTCTGACTGCCTGCAGTTGCTGGGCGGTCAGACCAGAAAACAAAGTACATAACTGTTTGATAACAGAGCCACCCTATTTTGGTAGCAAACATTAAGGATAATCAGCCAGAAACATGCTAATGACATCTACTTACTTAAAATCACTGAATTGGCCACAGATGCTAAGTGTTAAGTCTATTGAACTACCATTGTGTAGTCCTAATTTATTCTAAATTCCCTTTTGCAGAGTTTTCTGGCAGCTCCAGAGTCACACATTATCCATACCCAGGAATCTTGGTAATATTTCAAATTTCACATGCAAGTTAAGAAATATGGGGCTCAGCCCATCTGTCACTAGCAAAATCCCCACCCCAACATTATCTGCATACCCCCATTAAAACAAGTGCTTCTGCTTTTGCTTCTTCTGTCTGAGGAAGGTGAAGGTTCATCTCATCTCCATCAAAGTCTGCATTGTATGGTGTACAGACACATTCATTAAATCTGAATGTCCTATGAGGTTTTACTCTAGCCTGAAAAAAAAAAAGAATTAAGTGATGCATATGCAGTCAAGCATGCCAAAAGATGAAATGCCATACCTGAGTGCTTTCTTGTAGGTTTTATTCTTTTTTCTTATTACAGACATGACTCAAAGTTTCTGATTATAGGGTTTAACTCAACCAGGAAATGACAGAAATAGTACTCAGGTTATATTATACAAATGTAGCTAATAACTTCCATTATTAAGAATTTATACAAAGCTCAGGAAACATCATGCTTTGTAGAGATCACATCAACCCTACAAAAATGAAATAGTTTCGCAAGAATAGATACCGAGGTCAATTACAGCTACTAACAGAATTGCCCAGACAGCATACTGCCCAGTTACACACCAATTCCCATGCAAAAGCACAACTGCACTGTATTCATGCTTGTCCCCATGCAGTGTTTCAGAAGCAGCTGCTTATTTCTGTGTGTGCAAGAGATAAACACCAGCAAAGGTAAACCACCTAATACTCAGGGATGCACTGCCTGTATGTTAGGCTGAGTGTGCACTTACAATGTGAGCCATGATGCTCAGCTTATGAAGAGAGGGTTGTCGATTAAACAGGACAATGTCACCATCTATAAGATGTCGCTCCACGATATCACCAAACTTCAGCTCCTGGGCCATCTTTTCTCGGTTTCCATATTTCAAAAACCTTATAGTAACGCGTAACGATGGAGTCAGAAGAAACAAAGGTCAGAAAGATGTAAAGACAACTGAAAATAAATGCTGCGTTTACAATGCAAGTCCTTCCATTAAATGTTGGAATATTTATATTACAATAACTAGAAGACAAAACTGGTTTGGATTGTATCATTACACATCAGCCCTACTGCTACTTTAAATAACGAATTTATTTGTGACATTAGTTAATGCTACAGTTATTAGTAAAACAAATAAGAAAAAAGTCTACTTATAAAACCAAAGAATTTGCTTCAATTGTATCAGGGAGTATAGGGAGTTTCACTCTTGTAATATCACTTACTACCCATAAACTGATTGCAGATTAGCTCTCCCAGAAAACAGCCAGTACAACGTGCCCAAAACTGCCTGCTTTCATTTATATCCTCTACTCCAAATAACACTCAGTCACTAAAAAAAAAAAAAAAAAAAGTCTAATTGCAGTTCACTATCATTAGTATGTACACTTAAGTTTAAATTCAACAGATGATCTAAAAAATCTTACACTAAACCTGAGGAGATAATGCCAATTTTTTTGTTACTGCCCTTCATGAAAGATTCTAAAAATAAACTTTAATCCCTGTAGATATAACTGTTTTCACACAGCAATAAGAACAAGTTGATGGGGAGAAATAAAAAGTGCATCATTACAGAGAAGCACGATACCTTTTCATCTGTGTGTGCCTTTGCTGGATGAAGTTGGCTCCAGGATGAATGTCAGGACCATTACGGACAAGTTTCCTCATAAAATTAATATTTGCTTTGTTCACCTGTTGCATAAAGACTTCAATCAGAAACAAATGAAAAACTTTCAGGACCTCTTGTTTTTGGTGGTGGCTTTTGCTTTTTCAAATTTTGGGCTCAACTGACAACCCCCCTCACAGCTTCCAGCTGCTGAAGGAAACAGGCAGGAGGGAATAGAGGAGGAAAATGTAAGCCAATCTTAGATCAGAACATCAGGGTGAAATTAAACTAAAAATCTGGAAAGTAAATTCAGAAATCAAAACAGCCAACCACTCCTTAGACAGAATACCCGATCACTCCTTAGACAGATACACCAACAAACATATGAAGCTATGTATGCGTTCAAAAAATATCAAAGAAAACTCTTCTCTTTTGATACGTCACTCCTTACGCCATATGCCTTCACAGTACTTGCATACACCTGATAGTGCAACTCTAATTCATCAGCAGCAACAGCACTGGCAAAGTGTCACTGAATGACATTTCAAACATAAAAGCAATACATTCATTTCCTTTTACAGTAAGGCTATAAAGGACAACACTGATGTCTGGTAAAAAAAAGAAAAGGTATAGAAATGGTTTTGGTTTTACACTGCTTACCTTTTCAGGAAAGGTTAGTATTTTAGCAACATGAACAGGCACTGCTACTTCATCTATTCTTAAGTTAGGATCAGGTGAAATGACTGTTCTGCCAGAGAAATCCACTCGCTTTCCAGACAGATTGCCTCTAAACCGACCTAACAAAATAAGCAAGTGAAAACTCTTCTATATAAAAAGTTGTTTTCAAAATGTTATCTGTTAAGACAGCACATTAGAAGATCTGTCAAGGTACACCACTGAAGCACAAAACAATAGTAGCAAGAGAGATGCTTTGGAATAGCAAATATTTGTGGCTTAATTAAAAAAAAAAAATTAAACACAACTTTCTACACAAACCTTGCTTTCCCTTAAGTCTCTGAACAAAACCTCTTGTCCATTTTTTAGGTGCCATATTGAGAGGGATTCCCGAGAGCTCACTGTTAATGTATAGGGCACACTGCAGTTGAAGAAAGTCCCAGTCTTCCATAATCATCTGTGTTTTGGCTCCTGATATCCTATGCTAAACAAAATAGTCATCCAGTTCAGAAAATAAATATAACACTGTATATTAAACTAGCAAAGAATTTTTCTGATACAACTCCTCTTTCGAAAATAATGTTAAAAATCTTCACACAATGGAACAAAAAAGACGAGAGAACTTTGTAACAGGATGCATATTGCTATAGCATAAGGCCATTCACAAGAGAACCCAGTAAAAAATTTGACTAGCACTGGCTTTGGACAAATGTTTACAAAACTATGTATTTGTTTAAAATTCTATTTTTCCCAAGCCACTGAAGTTAAGCTAATATAACTTTACAGTCAGGAAAATCACCAGTAGTTAATAATTTTTAAATCACAGGAGTTAGTGCTTACTTCATTTTGTTTTCCTGACAAATGACCAGTTTTGGAAAGTCTGAAAGTATCAGTCTGGCAAAACTGTTTTTCTAAACAAATGATAAATCGTCAAATTTACTTCTAGTTTCAATTTAATAATGATGCTAACTGAAACTTGATTTCTTAAGAACAGATGGTGGAATAAAGAAAGGACAATGATGGAACGAAAAAAGAAGGTGGTCTACGTGAAAAAAAAACCAAACCCCAAAACCCAATAGGTATAATATTTTAATTTTAAGTGACCAGTCAAAAAGTGTCAGAGTCATGGGAGGGTAGAGGAAAGGAATGAAAAAACACTTCCTGTGATCCACCAGCAGATCTTCAGCAGGTCCTGCACTGCAAGCAGCCAGTCAGCCAGCTCCATCTGAAGGAAGTTTCGCTATTTCTTTCAATAAAATCCCAAACTGCTTGCTAGATTGTAAGCAGTAAGACAAGTAAAACCACTTGCTATATTAAATTCTAACCAAATCTTTTAAAAGGCAACAGTCTTGGAGAGCTTTAAGTATGGCTCACCTTTTTTATTACATCATTGAGGAAAATTATCTCTGTCAGTTTCATTGTTAAGTCATCTTCATTGGTGCCAGACTTCAAGTCACTCACCACAGAGGGTCTGATACACAGCGGAGGCACTAAGAGTCGTGTGAGGATCAAATCTGAAGGTTTACCTGCTTCTGGGTTCATTAGAAGCAGAGGGATATCTTCTGCTAGGATTCTTTTGAAGAGGTTCAACACTACTAAAGGATTTAAGTTTTCCTACAAAATCCATTGGAGAAAGGGGAGAACAAGCCATCATATAACAGTTTCAGTGCTTCCTCCCTCCCCTTCATTTATTGGTTGTTTAAAAATAAAGTATTTTAAAAAGACAAATAGATAAGAACTATTAATGCAAACAAAATGTTTTATTCTGAATCAATGCTTTTAGCGTCTCAGGTACTAACTTGCTATTTTCTTTCCGTTCTTTTTTCCTTATACATCAGTGTTTACTTCTCATCATGTCACTCTTTTTAAACAGTTAACAGAATATTTCATAGTTACTTGTCAAAGCAACTGAATAAACTTCTTACAACAAGCTCACAGTACATTGTATTTATGTTAGTAGGATCTAACATGAATTGCAGTACTTTCTAGAGCTTTTCTAAAAAACTAATTTCTCTCTTCTTAGAACAGCTACTCCTGCAGTATAAGAAACTCCAGATATTTGTTACTTTTTCTGCCTAAATATGCACCCCAGGATCTTCCCGGCTTTCACAGAGCAGAAGGAAACAAAACCACACATAATGCAAAGCTAAATGAAACAAAAGGATTAGATAATTAAGTGTCCTCTCTCCTTCTCAACATTAAGTTCTTCTTCTGAAGAAAAAAAAAAACCCACAAAAAAAGAGTTCTGTGTATTGTAATAATCTCAGAGGTACAGTGAATCTACATGTACATACAGAGCTTCTACGGGCCCTTCTTCTCCCTTTTCTAGCTTACGGAAGCTTCACACACCAAGAATATCCCCCTTCTTAACAGACACAAAGCTATGTATCAGAGGATACCAATAAACTAAGTCTCTCATTTTTGCGGAGTTAGCATTACTGCAAAAATACAAAAATTCTTCAAGTGTCTTTTGGTGTATGAAAACCTTGAATCACCACAAGGCCTAGCTGCTACACTGAAAACCTTTGAGGAGTTTTATTTCAAGCACAAAAACTAACAGAAAATTTAAGTATTAATAAAATTCACCTGAGCTCTTCCCAGTAAAGGTTCCACTTCTTTGTTATGTTCTATAGCAGTTTCAAATGACTGAAGAAAAGTAGATACTATTGGATCTACCACTTTCTTATTGGTCTTGTACTTTTCATGTATTATTTTCAACAAACCACACTTTTTTACAGTTCCTGCAAGCAAATAAATGTGGACGGGTTTTTTTTTAAACGACAAAAACACCAAACCAGAAGCTCCCCAAAACTTAAAACGAGTAAGCTACAGTTCCAGAACTAGTTAAGCCTTCAATGAACACAAGAATAAAATAAGGTTTATCAGCTTTATTAACCAGTCTCCTAAATTCACAAAACACAAAGAGCACGATCAGGTCATGTCTTGTCGTATGGCTGGCTTGGCGTGCCTAGATGATGACGTGGCTTCTGAAGCTGCAAGCAGGTGGTTTACCCCACACTTTAACTCAGCTTCCCCTCAATCACAGCAGATTTTTTTTTTAAGTAGAAGTTCCCACACTAAAAACAAGACTAAGATGTGCCTTCTATGTATCATCCCACTATTTTCTAAAGTAATTTTGGAAGTGAATCATAAAAATAATCTGTCAATTGTTTTCACGTCATGCAGGTAACAGCATTCATAAAACTTCCACAGACTGGTACAAGTGCTTTCCAAACTCAATTATTTTTACTGAAGTATGCTGACCTACCACTTAATTTTGTAAATGCCTACTGTTTGTGCCCCCTATATGTATATGTGGCACTTTTAACAAAGCAGCTCTCTATTTATTTGGGTTGTTGATCATTACAACAAACAACCTTAAATTTTCATGAGTTAAAACCATAGAATTTTAAGTTATCCACTACGAATCTGTGACACTGCAAGTCCTTTAACAGCAGTATCACTTGATCAGAGTATATGAAGAAAAAAAAAAAGTATTTTGAAAAGCAAATGTGAAATCTTATTAAGCTACTCTGCCCTGAAGAACAAACTCCAGTGTAATCCAAGATCATCACAGCTCAAATACAGCCAAACTGCAGAAAAACCACTACTCAAATATCGGCTAGTGCCATAAAAAGCTAACACATGAAACAAAACAAGGTAAAAACCATCACAGTAGATAACTGTCACTAACTGCTAATGCCACCACTCACCATTAAAGGCACCACAGTAAGGACAGGTGTTCTTCTTTCGGCACTTTTCAGACACTTTCTTTTTTAGCCCTCTCTTCTGAAGATATGTAAGGCCAGGTCGCTTCAGGTAATCCAAAAATTGTTTTTTCTCTTCCACCGACAGCATGATACGGCAACAGGTTTTGCAGATCATCTTAAATATAAATGCATATAAACACAGTTGTTTAACAGACACATGCAGAGTTGTAACATCTTTACTAAAACTTAAGTTCTTGAACAGAGGATGGTTTTTCAAATGTAATAAATTGGTCTTGGTTGAAAGACCAATTCATATGCTGTAATCCACAAAAAAAAGCACATGGAAAAAAACCACAATCAACGAGACAAATCATTATCTAAGCTCTGCAGGATCTTGAAAATCCAGATATAAAGCAAACAGAGCTTTGATTTACTGGGATGTCCTAAAAGACAATTTATACTGCATACATTTAATTCAAATTACTACAGAAAAACAATGGATTAAATTAATCAGTCTGAGATTATATAAAATAACACGGATGTATTTACATTATTAAGGCTGGTATACATTTATTTTACAAAACACAAGATGTATGAAGATAAAATTTATAATAAAACCTTATTTTGGTCTTCTCAGTTACTCTTTCAAGTAATTGAAAGAAATGCTACAAGATGCAGCAAGCATCTTTTCTGATAATTCCCTTTTTCTACACTAGAAACTGATGACAAATCATAATTGTGTTTACCTGTAAGATGCCTATCACAGCTTTGAAGTATCCAACATGAAAACAGGGCAGTTCTAAGTCAATGTACCCATAATGTCCTAAACAATCAGCTAGATTTTTTCCACAGGTTTCACAGGGACGGTCTTTTTCACTGGTTCCCTTTGGGACGAGGGAAAACACACACACAGAGAAAAAAAAATTCAGCTATCATCAAATGAATACATAGGAAATACAACAGTTCTTAAGCTAGCCAGCTGTCCTGACAGCAGACCCACAGCACTTACTCCTTTTCCCCAGCATCAGAAGCACAGCAGTAACATTACATTCACTCCAAATCCTAAGAAAAATGTCTTTCACACAGAGGCCCTACTGATACCAGTGACATTAGCTCATAGAGCTTTTGCAACTGATCTACAGTCCGCTAATCTACAACGTCGTATTTTGTACATGGATGTGTCTGGGTCTCCCAACAACTAGGCAGAAAGAACTTATCTCCTGCCTCAAAAGAATGCTCTCCTGAACCATCCAAAAGCATGAAGAAAGAAGCTGTCACTACAACGGACAGCCTATACAATTCAGGTAGAGACACATCTGCATGTATTTTGGATGAGCAGTAAATTTCAGTCACCCCAATTTATTTTTAGCCACTTCAAGTAATTCTACAAAAACAGTTTGAAAAAAAAAAAAAATGGTTCTCACCATGCGATGGTCAAGTACTCCATACTGCAGCGGAGAGTGATGGTTGTCCTGACTATACAAATTTTTGCTAACCACTTGAATGTGAGCTTGCTGACGCATCTCTTCTGGAGATTTCATGCCAAAACAGATGTGGCTTCTAGGATGGGAAATTTCACATGTATGTATATATGCAGAAATACTCCTACCTACAGGCACGCGCATACACATGTATTTAAAAGCAACACAGAATAGGCCAAGTTGATTGACGGTATTGCTGAAACGGGACCTTTCTGGATCCCAGAGCTGGTCTGCCCTGAGTTAGGGGTTTATAGCTGGGGGATTTACAGATGGGCCAGCCCGCGGCTGCTCACACCTGCGGCCACCCGCCAGCCCCCTGGCCCACGGCCCACGCCACCGCTCTTACAGGGGGACGAGCCGCCACAGCAGCCCCGCTCCGCTCCCCCGCGGACCGCGCTTCTTCCCGGGTCCCTGCACCGCGGCTGTGCCGCACCCGGCACTCCTGCTGCTCGCCACCGCAGCCGGCGGGCCCCCACTGCCCCGCCGCCGGCTCCCGGGCAGCGGAGCGGCCGCCCGGGAGCCCCCCCCGCCGCGCAGGCCGCCGCAGGGGCTGCCTCACTCACATTTTCTTGGCCACATCCGTCTCCCTGAACTGCTCCTTCACCATGGCGGCGGCGGGGCCCGGCGGCGGCCCCTCAGCCCCCGGCGCGGCTGCACGCGGCGGCGCGAAGCCCGCCCGCTCGGCGCCGCAGAGCGGCAATGGCGCAGCGCGGCCTCCGCCGGTAGCGCCCCCTGCTGGGGCCGAGCGGCGGCCCGCCCGGGCGCTCCCCGGGCTCGCCCCTGCCCACGCCCGCCCGCCTCACGCCGGCTCCCGGGCGCCCCGTTGCCGACCACGCTGCTGTTACAGCCCGAGCGCCAGCGCTGCCCCCGGTGCCGGCAGCCGTGCCGCCCAGCTCACTTCACAGCCCCACGCTCGGTTTCCCCCCGGCGGCCCTGGCTCAGGCCCCGGGAGCACTAGAGGGCGGCGGGGCGGGAAGCAGGGCGGCCCCACGCCAGCCAGGCACGGCCCGCCCCAAGCACACAGCACGGGGGCTGCCTGGCTCCCCACACACGCAGCCGGCCCGCGCGGAGCTCGCAGCGGAGACCGGTGCCCTCACCCCGCCCATCAGGCACGGAGCAGCCACCCTTGCCACCTGCCTCCAGGCCCGGCTCTGGAGAGGGCACCCCTGGGCGCGGCTCCGCCCCCGGCACGAAGGACCCCAGCGCCGCCTTATGATTGGCTGCGGGGAAGGTTTCCTTCCTTTTCTCGCTCGCTGGCAGGGAGGCCGCCGCCAAGATGGTGAGTGCCTGGTGCTGCCGGGGTGTAATCCGCCCCGCGCTGCCGCCATCCTGCCCCTGCTGTGTCCCCAGCCGCCGGCACCCGCGGGGTTGGCCTGTCCGAGGTGGGCTGGGGGGGGTATGGCGGAAACTGAGCGGGCGCTGGTCCTCTCGCTTCGAGCCGGGGCTCCTGCGGCCTGGTCGCGGCGCGCCGGTGCCGGTTGGTAGCGGTGTGCTCCGGGGAGCGGGCCGGGGCATGTGCTTGGGCTGCTGTGTCTCCGTGCTGTTGGTCGGTAAGAGTAATCCTAGGCTTTGATAGTAGCGTAACGTGCCGCTTTTAAGGCGTTAAAGGGTCGTGGTAGATCGTGCTCAGTTATTCGTCTTGTGGCTGCTCGCGTCTGAAAGTATTAAGGAAGCAGTAGTGTGTAGGCTTGTTACGGAAACTTGCGTTGTAGTGCTTGGGCTCGTGGTCCATATATTTCATGGAAAGCTGCTTCAGCTTTTCAGGACGGTGGAGGTATGTATGTGGCTGTGTTATTTGGAAACCGAGGACGAGTCTGTCATCAGATGATGTAAACTCAGAAGTACATCTCAAAGTGTACTTTACAAGGGTGTTATACATAGCCCCTGTAACCAGTCCGCTTAAGTTACGAGTTTGCTGTCACTATTTGAGAGACTAGTGACTGTTGCTGTACTGTGCATTGTTTGTGTATATATTATGCTTAATTTATACATGTTATTGTTCTTTGCTTTACTTCTCTGTATCTTCTCTTGCAGAATGACACAGTGACCATCAGAACCAGGAAGTTCATGACAAACAGACTGCTTCAGCGCAAGCAGATGGTAAAAGAATGCAGAAAACTGCCTTTAATTATTTAACTGTTGGGTTTGGGCTGCAAGTGTTGTTTAGCTGCTATAAGTAAGGGGCCCTTAAAACCTCCAGAGTTCTTGTGAGAGCTTAGAGGTTTAAATGTGTTGATGTGTGCTGAAGGTAAATCTCAATAGTAAGGTAGTGAACTGTTTTGTCTTTTGAAGCAGGAGGCTGCTGATGAACACTTCTGTATGAAATTATTACTAATTTCTGTTGCTAATGTGGGTTAGTTTAAGTGTTAAGCTCATGGTGGGACTGTAGCACCTGGCTGTTGTTCTGGAAATTGACTTTCTCTTGCTTTTATACAACTTGCAAAAATTTTTCTTAGGTGATTGATGTTCTTCATCCTGGAAAGGCCACAGTCCCCAAAACAGAAATCAGGGAAAAGCTGGCAAAAATGTACAAGACAACCCCTGATGTAATTTTCGTCTTCGGCTTCAGAACTCACTTTGGTGGTGGCAAGACAACAGGTTTTGGCATGATCTATGATTCTCTGGACTATGCAAAGAAAAATGAACCAAAGCACAGGCTAGCCAGGGTAGGTTGTTTTCTGGTAACTTGAAAACAATTAGGATGGATTTGAAGTGTTCAGTGGTTCATGATTTACATGCATAAAAGTTGTGTAAAAGTACTGCTGGTGTAGTTAGCTATATAAGAGGTCTTATAATAGTATAAGCGAGCTTCTGTCTTTGGAAAACAGAGTAAGTTTTTATTGTTTATTTTAGGGCAATTACAAAGGCAAAATTGATGTTACCAGTGATGTCTAGCATTAAAAGATAACTAACCACTATTAAAGGTCTTGAAGAAGCATAAGAGATGAGACTGATCCGTGTGGTATTTCAGTGCTTTTATTCTGTATTGAATCATGAACCAGTGAACTTGTCTTACTACTTGGCTAATATTTCAAATTTAAACATTACTATCAGTGAAATGAAGTTAAATGCAACTTTAACTGTGTTTTAATAGCATGGCTTGTATGAAAAGAAGAAGACTTCTAGGAAGCAGCGAAAGGAGCGTAAGAACAGAATGAAGAAAGTCAGGGGCACAGCCAAGGCAAATGTCGGTGCTGGCAAGAAGGTAGGATGAGAATATCCGTAAGCTAGAGTGAGCATGTTGCCTTTGAAATGCTGATTAAAATTCTTCAATGGTATAACGTTGTTTTTCTTCCATTTCTTTCACCTGTTCTACTGGATAACAGAAGGTAATCTGTGTGGTGTTGTATAGCTTCTTACTAGCTTGGTAGCTTAGTTCTGCTCCTCACCGCTGCAAGCTTAGCTGGTGTAATGTGAAACAATGCTTCTTAAATGATTGTTTCCTACGTCTCACTTCAACTAAAGTTAAACTTTTATAACTCTAACAGTATTGCTTTAATCATAACTCAGCCTTGCAATACACAAATTAGATATTCTTAACACTTGTTATTCAGACTACCTAAATATTTAATGTTTACTTCTCCAAGTTACTGTTATTTATGGTGTTACTTATAGAGGAGATTTTGTTAAGGGTGTGTTGTGTAGGTAGTGAGGACAGTGTGCAAGTGGAAATAAGGCAGAATACCTGCTTTATCCTGGTTTTAAGTGACCGATTCCCAAGATAGTGGGTGGGTGGTTTTGGTTTGGTTTGGTTTTTTTTTTCCCCCTGGTGGGAGGTTCTTATGCTGTGGCTGGAACTTGCTAGGAGCTTGTCAGTTGTGCAGCTTGGAGGGAGACAGAGTTCCTCTATCGTTAAACAAAAAAAGGCACCAAAACCCAGGAACAGCCTGGGTGTGAAGACAGTCATCTTTCTTAGTGGCTTTTTGTCTTTTGAAAAATACTGAGTAGGCTGTGCAGCTAAGTGGGTTTTTTCAAGTGTTTTAATAAGGGAAGATGGGTTTTGACACTTAGCTCTAGCTGATAAAGTGCTTTGACATCTTGAACTTTAGTAATCTTCACTTTTGCTTTTTTCCTACTTTCTTGGAATTCTCCATCAGAAATGAAGTATCTAACAGGTACTGAAAATGAGCATGGATGTGGTGAATCAATTATCATCACTGAAACATGTATCCATCCTTTTAATTGAAGCACTGTACTCCCTTGCATGCGTGTTTGTTATAAACTTGCTTCTGTCCTGTAAGGGTTCAGATAACTACATAATGAACTTCATTCCATGTGACTTGAATAATGAAGTTTGGCTAATAGTGAACGAGACTCTTGACACTAGTGAAGCAACATTAAAAATAAGGAATTCCAAATGTGAAGAAATCAAAGAAACTCCATGGTATTGATTTGAGGCATTGGTTCAAAATGCCCCAGGTTCTGATTCAAGGTAGTACGGTGCAATTGCATGTGTAACTTGACCTGTGTGTGAAAGTAGTTGTGTATCTTTATGAAAACTAAGTCACGTCACAGCTTTGTTCACTTGAGGCAGTGGTTGGAAATGGCACAGTTGTCAACATTAAACTGTACTTAACTATTGCCCTGTGGTATTCCAAGTGAGGACACAAACCACAGTGATTGCTCTCTGAAATTAGGTTCTTCACTTATATAGTAAGTGAAGTTCTTGTTATTGGATGGAAATAAATCAGTGTTGCTGCGAACCACTAGATAAGATTTGGAGCCCTTTTCCTTTCTTCTTTAATGCTGTTTTAATAATGAAGTCCTACAATTGTTTACAGTATAACAGTACATATTAACATTTAGTGTAGTAGTAACACTAACATACACCCTCTTGTGAATGTCAAGGGAGTCGTTCAGTCTTTTACTGATACCAGTTGTATGGATGAACTTCTTCCCTTTGAGAATTTTGCACTTGAAGGTAGCTGTTACTGAGTGTTTATACAAAATGGCTAAATGACTGTTATTTAAATTACTAAAGCTGTCCAGTTCATAGAAATTCTCTTAATGCTTATAAACACCTTAGAAATCAAGGCCAGGATCGTGTGCTTTGATAATTACATAGCAGATGTGACTTCTGTATCAAGTGCCTCTCAAACTAGCAATACTACTCAATACTACTCAACAGTAGGCGAACTGCATTTTGGATTAGAGGTTTTTTTAATGTCTCTTAAAATGACCTTTTAGTTGATAAGTATGCATGGGTTAGATCTTACTTGTTCACCAGTTTTGTCAATCTTTGTGTCCTCACATTAGACTTAAAGGTAAATTAATTTACATTCTTTCTGGAAGACTTGGTTGAGATGAGTTCTGTGCTGTATCACAGAAAGAAGCTTGTGGAATACACACTTGTGTCTTAAAGCTTTGTCTTGAAAAATGCATGTTTAAATGTGATGGCATGGCATGATTCAACATCCTTTATCACAGCCATGTGGGAATTTTTAATAGGAGTTATGGAATATGTTTTGGAGTCTAGCTATACAATCTGTGAAAACTGTTTATCCTGGAAACAAGTAGGCACTTGATTCTGAGACATCTTCAGGCAAGTCTGTATTGACTACATGGTACATAACTCCTAGAACATGGAAACTTGAAATTGTGAATCATACTTGAATAGTTTTTCTTGAACTTTTAAGTCAGACTTCAACTGTGCTGATGTCTGTTAAAAGTTCTCTTTGGTGCTTCCTCTCACTTCTCACTCCTTCAGAATTCCGATTCTGTTTTTTATGAAGTTTCAAGAGAAGTATTTTGAAGTAGTTTGTGCTATTTAATGTATTCTGTAGGTTTATAGCTGAGCTCTCGTAGAAGTTTCCACGAGTAGATGTGGATGCCCCTCACCTAGTGTTAGCATTCAGAGCAAATGCAAAAAAAAAAACCCACCCTGCCTTCTAATGTCACAGCTGCAGCTGTCCCAGCCTTTGACATACGAGCTTTCCAAACAAACGCTGGTTTTGTTTTTGTTTGGTTTGGGTTTTTTTTAAGAAACTGGTCAAACAGGAGGGTGGATGGATAGGCACTTTAAACCATTGTAGCCTGTAGAGTATTACTTAAGGTCCAAACAGCTATTGTTAAGGTCTTGTTTGAGGGAATGCATGAAGTCTAAGTCTTCAGCCTCTACAGTAGTCAAAACTTTGAGGTTTTCCTATCACATTTCACTGTGGTAATGAAAAAAAAATGTTGTGAGGGTCAGTAAAGAGCCTCAAAGCTCCATCTTGTACAGTAGTAGAACTTTGATAAAATGTTCTATTATTAATGAATGCTTTTTCTTTTTCAGTAAATGAAGATACTTCAGATAGAAAATGGATAACAGGTATGACTTTAGAATCCTTTGTAAGGGTAAACATTCATTAGCCTGTTGTCATTATGATGACATAGGTCTAATGTTCATTTATGCAAAGGTCATGGTACTGTGCTGATCTAGAGCCCAGTCCAAGAGTTGAAGATGAAGAAAGACTGTTGTGCTTACTACAGAGTTGCTAATTCATGTGATTTCTGCTTACATGAATTACTGTTACAGTAAAACTAAATAATCAATAGTTTTTGCAAACAAAGCTTGTGTTTCCTATTATAGGCATGCTAAGGAGAGGATAGTACACCTTGGGTTTTATTGTCTTAGATTGAAGTAGTATGATTTCTATTTTGAGGACAAATTTCTGTTGTTTTCTTATGGATGCTTATTTCAAGTAGATTCCTTATAAACAAACCTGATACTCTTTTAGACAACTCCTATACTATGTTTTTATATCTTTGCTGCAAAACATGTGAGTTGGATGTGCTGTGGGCAGTAACTGTTAGAGACAAAACTCTGGTTTTATTACAAAATGGTCTGAATGATTCAATTTTAAAGCAACTTAAACAGTCTAGTGAGTATAATGTCTTTAACAGAAAGCTGGTAAAGTGATTGTAGCTTGTTGAGCTCTTTTACAGACATTTTGTAATCTAGGGTCTCATTTATTCCCATGACAGTACTATGAAATTTTGAACCTTATGTTCTTCTAAGAAAGGCAGTGTGGTTCACCTGACTTGGGAACCAGTTTTTCAGCCTCTATAAAGGTATGAGTATAAAAATTGTTTTAATCATGTGGCATTGATCTATCTTTTCCCTTACAGACTACATTATTCTATGAAGAAGTATAGAAAGGATTGTTCTGGAAAGAAGCTGCTCATCTGGCTTTAACATCAAATAAACTACGTTAATAAAATGCTGGTTTGACCTTTACTTTTGATTTGAAAGCTACCACTTTGTAAAGTTGGAGAAATTCAAGATTGGTGCACTCTTTGCACTGAATTAAAATCTTTTAATAATTAAACAACTCTTGTTTTGAGTATCAATTTGAAGTGAATCAGAGCTTTCTATGGACAGCAGTATAACCTAATTCCAAGCAGGCAGTGTTAGTTCATGGAGGTAGGCATGCTTTTGTCGTCTGGTGTTCAAACTGTTTTGGCAAGTCTTTTAAGATGTGCTTGTTTGACTGCCTGTATTACATAGACCTGTATAATATAGCTGAAGGGAGAGTGAAACATGTAGACAAGAGATACTCAGAGCTGCATGCTTCCACAGTTAAGATTTTTGCTAATGAAGGATTGTCTTTTGTTCCTGAGTTGTCAGGACAGGCTCTGGGGTCTGTCTCTGGCCTGTGAACTGTGCAGTGTGCCCCTAATTTTTCATCTGGTAGTGTTAAAGGAGTCATTTAAGATTGGATTAGTGGCTGGATGAGGCATGCTCTATGCTATGGGTGTGGGCATTCTGGTGCAGGTGTTCTGAGTAGCAAGCAAAATAGAAGTTTTATACTTTAAACAGGACTGAAACAGATTGGGCATCTCTAGCACCTGTGCTGATGAGGTTCTGACTTGATTCTTTCTTAAGTACAGTATTTTTAAATTGTACTACCTTTGTACTGAGGCAGCATATTGTAACACAGGTAAGGCATTTTTAGTGTTTGGAGGAAAAGCCAACAATCCTGTAGTGAGAGTTGTTAAAGTGGTTGGAGGTGGACACTATTGTCCTAATAACTTATGTACCAGGTCTTGTAAGTATATATAAATTACTTAATGCCTCTTCCAGTGCCTTCAGCCTGAATCTAGAACTAGTGGGGTTGCTATTGCCTGTGTTCAGCAGCATCACACTCTTAGCTGTACAGTAATCTTTCTGTACCTCATGCTACAGTGTAACTGGGATTAGTAGGCAATTGCCCTGGTGAAAGGATAAGTACTCCAGTTTCCTCTAAACATAGGTGAACTAGTGACGTTAGATTAAGAGGATGTTGAAATGGAGTAATTGCTTCTAAAATAACGGGTTTGATTCTGAAATTCTGTGGAAGTTAAAAGGCTCTTTTACTTGGTGGGCAGACCTTAAAAGATTGGTACCTATTGGATGCTCTTCTCAGAGGTTGTAAGTATATTAAATTCTGAAGAATAGATAGAGGAGTATTTAAAGTGGGATTTGTGTTGCTCCTTAGATACAGTATGTGCACTGAACTCTTGAGTCTGTATATACGTTTTGAATAGGTGACAGTAAATTTCTGACAGCTGAAAAGGGATGTAGAGCAAACATGCATGTAAGACTTAGCGCTAGAACCTACACCTGTTTTAAAGGTAATACTTGCAGTAAACCCTTTCCATATATAATGTTCAACATCAAAAGAGAGGAGTCATGCTATTAAATATAATGGAATAATCACTAGGGGGTAGTGTGAACACAGCAATACAAATACAAGGAAGACTTGTATAGCTATTTTTCATAAAATAGGCTGAAAGGAAGCCAAATTGTCCCCTGCCAAAGAGGTCAACTGCATTGAAAAGAATGCATTGAAAATAGTTGTGTTTAGGATCTGAGGCTTTAAGCGATATTTTTGTTTAACTGATTCTTTTTTGAATTGAATGGAAACCATCTGTTTCACTGAAGACTCTACAGTTAGTGTTTTCCAAATGTTTACTACTTTAAAGCTCTAGAGTGCTGGCACAAATCTAGTTGCTCTTTTCAGAAGCCTCCTTACCCTAGTTTTAAGCAGTCACAAAGGATCTGTAAGTAAGTGCTGGCATGTAGGTATATGTGTCTTGCGTATGCTCAACATTTTGGCTTTACGTAAACTGCTGTTACAGGGGGCACGTACCTCTTGAAGCAGAACTCAGTTCTGAAGTTGGCATATTAAAGGTTCCCTTCTCAATTTCGTAACATCTTAAGTGCTTTTCATTACAGGTTCATTTATGAGGTACAGTAACTTTTCAAAGTGGATGGATTGAAATGGGCTGTTTTGGTGCCCAGATTGGGTAATTGGGTATTTGATGCCCTGTTTTGATGACTTAAGATTGACAGCAAAAAAATACCTAGTGGTTCCATAGAACAGTTGACCATTTCCTTGTTGCAGGGTTAGGTTATAACCACATACCCATAAGATGTACTCTTGTCTTGCAATATGAGGCATTAAGCACAAAAAAAACAGGGAAGGGGACAAAGTGACATTAAGTGATATAGAATTAACTGGCCAAATCAATGAACCTATTTGAGTTTTCCCACTGTGCTGCAACATTTTGTGTCAACACGGCTGTCCTCCTCTTCTCTTACTCCATCTGGAAAATGGCAGGCAACTGAATAGCTGTCATCCAAAATCTTGGTGCTTCAACAGTCTGGAGAGATAAGCAGCTCTTCCTGCGAGCTTCTGTTCTGCCAACACTTTGCCTTTGTACGCTAGAGTCTAAGCAATGTGTAGCAGATGTTCGGTGATTCAGAAGTTTAATGCATGTGTCATGCTGTGAAGAGACTCTAGGTTAATCCCCTTTCCTGTGGGAGGTAAAACAATTAAGGGGAAAGCATTGATGAACAGGAATCTTCACTTCTATCCCTACTGTGTGCTGAAGGTACCCTTCTATTTCCTGCTGGTCTTGGCACATCCCATCATCTCTAGGTAGTAGTTTTTGTCACTGTTGCATGCTTTTAGACTTTGGCCCGGCCTTTCTCTTTCAGTATTTCAAGTATTTTATCTATTTGATGACCGGTCTGAAGCCCAAATTAGACTGTGAAGGATTTTTGGAGAAGGAACTAAAACTGTTGTTGAGTAATCTCAAATTGATACACGTGAAAAGACTTTCATTAACTCTTTCCCATTTTTTAAATGGCTAGGACTTGTTTGAGTTGTGTGGTTTTTTACAAGGGATAGAATTAAATTGTTTTTCTTTTTTTTTTTTTTTAGGAAGGACTCAAAATTTTACAGCTGGACTAGTAAAAGTAAATGAAGTCTTCCTGTAAAATACTTGAAAAGCTGTGCAGAAGCCTCAGGGCTGGACTTTTAATTGAAAGTGGATAAAGTAGTCCCAGCTCCTTGCTGAGGTTCCACCTCTGTGTTCAGTGAGATAAGCCAGATAATGGCGGCTTCTGCCTGAAGGAGGTTGTAGTCTAGAAGGCAAAAGACAAACTGCAGTGGATCAAAGAAAGATCTAACAGGCTCTGCTTCCCTGGTAAATGAGGAGCAGATATTAGTGTCTTGGCATTATAGAAAACGATAAAACTGTGATCCAGATGAAAGATGGTAACATTTGGCATCACCTGGGCAATGAGGTGGTTTTGTCTAGTGAGTGGTTTGAAACAGGCTTGAGAACAAATGTTGAGGGAAAGAAATGAAGCTGATACCATCGGTGGCTTGAAATAAGTGAGGTGTAATTTACTATGGGAAGACTGCAATACCAGTAAGCAGAGGGATAAAAAGGTGATGTGGGTTCTTTTTGTTGATAGAAAATGCGCTATTTAAGGAATAAAGTATGCAGGTCACTATCAAACCTTTTTGCAACAGTTGGAAGAAATTAACTTGTCCATATTATTCTGGTCAGTTCCTGTACAAAATTAATGTCATTAGTTTCCTACACCGAGGAAATGGAGCGTTGTCCTGTAGCAGCTGTTGATATTAGATTTGTACAGTAAGTTTGAAATTCTGGTTGTGAGTGCTCCCTCCTGTGCTTCCAAAGCTAGATATATTGAGCCTTTTTTTGGATGGATGTTTGGGTGGTGCTAAGAGACCAGATGAGAGTACTTCACTTTCTTTTGGTCTGAATGCTGGAAAAGTTTTGTCTGAGCAGGAGAACTTTCCAATATGGGTGGCAAATGTTTTGTGCTCATCATGTTCCTAAGACAATAGCAATAAGACTAAGTTATTTCTATGAACACATTTGTGACACTGCCTCTAAGAGGTAAAATGAAAAGGCTTAAGTAAGCTTTGACTTTGACAAGTTAATGTCAGGAGTAGGCACATCCTAGTACATTCATGCTTTTGGACTCCTTTAAAAGGATTAACGGAACTTAGTCTTATGTTTGTTGCTAACATTTCTGCACTCTAGCTATGTCTCAAAAAAAAAAAATCCTCTGTGGAATTTTATCCTCATCTGGAATTCAGTAAGTTTCCTCTTAATTTTGTTCTTTGCTCTTTGTAAAGGCTGTGGCTAATGAAACAGCTGCAGAAGTGGCTAGAAGGCATCCTGTACGCTGGAAGATAATTGTGTTTTTTCCAAGAGCTAGCCATCAGCAACCAGTACTACTAATAAAAAAGCTCCGTCTTCCTCTCCAGTTACTGCTGTTCGTACACAGAAATCCCAAGTAAGGTCAAGTAGTGTGCTGAGGCAGGAGGGTTTTCTGAGCATCTGTGGCTTCTCTTCACACAGTAGATGTTTTACAACCAGCGAAAGATGTGTGAGTGCAATGCTTCGCTGGGGTAGGTGATAAGGGTTTGTACTTGTGTTCCTTGGGTTAAAATATAGCTTGTTAGCTAATGAAGCTGGCCAGGCTGCAGACTGACCCGCATTAGGAGAAACATGCTTCGCTGCCTTTCACGATGATCTGATTTGATTGTGCTGGAGCTACTACCCTGCTATCATTTTGTGTCGATTTTTGCCAGCCTGTTTGTTAAGCCAGGCATAGTTTGTGTTGATTTGCTAACAGGTTTCAATTGCTGAAAATAAAACTTATCTGCAACAAATGACATCAGATTGTATCTCCTGCGTAGTGTGGGCTGTAAGGAGAAGATGGGGACTGACACTTTCCTTTTTCAATGTTTTCTGTCTGGTTTAACAGCCAATGTAAAAATCACAATGGAAGTGGCTTAATATTTTTAAATTCAGAGGGCGAAAAAGTTGATTTTTTGTTTCACTGTTTCCTTTGTAGTTTGATGGATCCCACTACAGGCAGAAGTGAAACTAAGGTGGGTTTTTTTGGAGCAGGTAGAGGGGTATCATAGAACTTAGGAGCTGTCAGAATTTGTTTGAAGTATTTATTTTAACTGATCAGTTCTGGTTATTGAAGAAAGTCAGATTGATTAGGCCCTGCTTCAGGACTTTTCAAAAGTAAAAACCTAATTTAAGAACCTAGGATTGGGTGACATTGCTTTATAATCACACTTTTAAAGAGTTAATTAAAGTGAGAGTATATTTTGCCTAGTGTTGAACTCCCTAGTGTTTAAACAAATAGTGTACCACTCTACTAATGCATAAACTGGAGAAAACATGGTGAAATTGAATTGTCAAGAGTCAAAGAAATGCTGGAAAGTAAACACCTGGCATTAAACATGAAGTAAAATATGCATCAGAATTTTTTCTTGTTTTTATTATATGGGAAAATCTTCATGGGCATAAATGTCTGCTAGCTGTCTTGTGACTGACTTGTGCTTTTGAAAAAAAATCTTTCAGGGTGGTAAATGATAGCTTTAAAGTACTTTCTTTAGTTTAACAGTTTTCTTTTGGCTTGTACTTCATTGGTATGCCATGTCTGGTGGCTTGGGGGAGAGTCTCGGTATAGGATACTTTCACAGAACCTCTAATGTGGTGCTGCACGGACCAAAACTTGGGGTGTCTCCTTAAAAAAAACCGATGCCGGCATTGAGGAGGGGTGCAGGCACTTGTATAGTGCTGGTGGGATGTTGCCAGACAACCTTACAAATCCCTATGCGGCTGGAACATTCCGGTATTCCCACTTCACAGATGAGGCACAGAAGGATAAAGTACAGAGATTTTAAGTACCTGAGTATTTTAAAAGCGTGAGTACAAAGGTACTTGTCTACAAATGCATGAGCCTCCTATTACTATAAAAATACCTTCTTCGGTGGCTGGTCCCCAGGTCAGAAAACAAGCAAACTGCTGGACTGGCACTCTTCTCGGCAAAGCCCGAGATGGGACTTGCTTCTGGCAGTGAGAGGCTCAATGTACGTGAAGCACCACATGCAACCAAGGCTCAACCAGCTCCTCTCCCCCTCAGCCTGGGGGGTTTTCTGCAACGCAGTCTCTGGGTCAATAGCTGTGGGACACTTGCCCTTCAACCCAGCAACTAGTCCCTGTTAGATGTTTTGGCCAGTACTGTCAGCCTGATGCAATGCCCCTACTGAGGAACAGGTAATTCTTTCTGCTGGGTTCAGGTAGGTCAGGAGATGACTTCCTTCTCTTCCTCTAAAAGCTCTCTTCAGAGGCGGTGAGGCCAGCTGGCAGTATTTTAACCATTTCTGCTACAGAAAAACTCCTGTGTATCCAATGTTGTGAAATCCACTGTTGTAAAAACAGATTTCCATGTCTCAAAACGTATTTCCAATGGCTCATGTGGGGATTAACTTTTACTTTTGTCACTGATGGGTAGGTCAATGTAATTTGGTACCATTTTAGTCTCACAACTGAGCTGTACCCATAACTGGCTTCTTAACCAGGGGCGCTCTTCTCTGCGGTTTACAACTCATTCAGAATGTTATGTCCCTATGTTCACTAGCAAGTTCATTATAACATAAACGACTTTAAAGTAAATACTTGGTGTGATCACTACTGATTTTAGTGTTTTAAGAGGTGGGGGAAGGTAGTTCTCCAATCTCCCATCTTTTTCTGTCCCCGTAAAGAAGCCTGAGGTTCATTTAACCCCCAAGTCTCTGCTTAGCTAAGAGAATATTTTGTCTTCATTCAAGCCCCCTGTTGCATATGGACCATGCTTCTGTCTGAAACCTCTGTCAGTCCTTTCCACTCACTTTTAGAAAACGCTGTCTCCGTATCGCTGTTCCACTGATACATGCCTGAAGGCATATATCCTTAGGGATACATCTGCCCTTTTCTTGTTTGTCTTGCACCCCCTCCCTTTCTGTCCTAATGGTACCTTTGTTTCTTAGAGTTGGTCTGCTTGCAGATGCTTTTTCTAGCTTTACTTTCCCATAGACTTTAGGAATAAACAATAATCACACTACGTACATAAAGGAATTTATGTATCGATGTCTTTCCTAGTGGTCTATCAATACTCCATTGGCACCTTTGTAGGTAAGTGCAAAAAAACTGGAGGAACCTAAAGTTGCTGTCTCTGGAGTTGAGGGAAGATTGTAGAGCATTTTGTATTGCTGCTGTCCTGTGGATCAAAGGAGATACACTTCCAAGGTATACCACAGTGCCACACTTCTTCAGTCCTACATTAACCTTTTTACTTTACTAAAGAGACACAATAATTTCTGGAGGCTTTCTCAATTAAAAAAAACAAACACACCCCCAAACAACACAGCAAGCCTTTCAGTGCCTCACTTTTATTAGAATTAGTAAATGGGAAAATAAATGAGTACTGCAGCAGACACCTAACAAGTAAATGCTACGCACAAGGTAATTCTGGAGTCCATTCTTCATTTAATACTCCTCAGTAACTTTAATGACAGTTACAGCAACACTAGAGAGAGAACAGATGCTCCAATCTCAGATATGGTGAGCTTAGTTCTTCAAGTACTTATCACCCCCAGCCTCTTTTTTTTATTTGTTTTACCACTTAAATAGTTGTCTTGGGATGTAAAGTGCAGGATCATGTGTAAAATACTTTTCATGGAACTTGCTGAGTAATCAAAATGTTTTTATCTGGCCATTTTCAATCTACACAAACTTGAAGAGCAAATATCTTTCTTTCCAGGGAAGATGCATGCAAGAGAACAGCTTAGATTCTCAAAGAGATTGTGCAAAGTAATCATTTAGCCAGCAGAGGACTGTAGAACCACATACCATGCCGTTATCGATGCAAAAATGTTCAATCACAAAGAGTAAGGGGAAAACCCATGTAGCGACCTACGTAGTCGAGACAGTCTCTTAAACCGTAAAATACTGAAAAGGGAGGGCTCTTCCCTTTGTTTTTCATTAAAGAATTTAATTTGCCCCAGGTTCCCTTTGTCTAGAAAGATCTATGGGTATTTTGTTTACATTTTGAAGCACACTGCCAAGAAGAGTACTTCATATGGCAAGTATACTGAACCTTTTGGGGGAATGACAATGCTACAGAAATGGTGGTGCATTCCCTAAAGGAAAACATACTTCATTTGTAATGAACATTATGTCTGCAGAAACTAATGGCACAACCTCCTATTCAGTTTATGTAAAATAAAACAGGCCCATATGTTGCTGCTTTTAGAGTTTGGGTGTTTAAATTAAATGTTGTTTAATGAATATTCAAGCCCATTTGCTCAGAAGTTGTGCTTGGTGTAGCATCTTTTTCCTCTGTCTTTGGTCTTACCTAGAGTATTAAGCCGTTACAAGAGGGTGCTAAAGCTGAAGCATCTGTTTCTAACTAAAACTTGGTTATTAAAATGCCAGAGCAGATGAGAGGGTAAATAAAGACATACAGTAAGAGGATCATATTATTTTTTGTTTTGTAATTAAGACTGAGAAAGGTTTGATATGCATGACGCCCTTTAAAAAACGGGAACGTTCACTGTGCTGTTACAGCAGCTGTGGTTTGGGTATGTTACAGTGGCGCATTCACTCCACTCCCCATTTCCTATAGGAATTAATTCAGCTTTTTCAGGAAGTGTGGGCCAGATGCCTGGGCTGGGATGCCTCAGCCGTCTGCTTTCTGGAGACATTTGCATCTGTGTGGAGCTGTAGGCAGCTTCCTAGTGCCTGGGTGGGGGCAGGTTGACTTAGAGGCGCTCCATAAAAGTGGGGATTTGCGTGCTGCCAGTAACAAGGCTTTACCTTTTATTATCTCTCCCCAGCTCAAAGTCAAGTAGAAGTATTAGTAGGCTGGAAGAAATCCTCTGGAAGCCTATTGACGGCCCTATTGAATGGTCTAGACCATTCAGATCTGAAAAGCATAGGGCTGTTGTCATTGAAGGTCAGGAACTGCACCATGAGAGGTGACTTTGAATTGGGAAGGAACCCATGGCTACAAACAGATGGTTGAATTCAGCCTCATTGTGCATTTACTTGCATCTATTAAATCAAGGTTTTAATTTGTGGAAGCATTCCAGTGTATGTTTAAATTCATACGTTTTCTGGAAAATCTTTCAACTCTTAAGAGAAAACCTGAAATACGTACTTAAAAATTTTCATGAACTTTATCTCTGAGTCCAGAAATTGACAGCACTATCCTCTTTTTTTATTTTTAATGGCATGGAAAAAAAATCTCATTATAAGACAGCTGGAATGTAAACACAAATCACAATAATTGGCTTTTATGTATTTTCATGAGGGTTCTTCAGATGCTTGTTTTTACTGCACAAGTGCAATATTGTAGATATACAGTGAAGCCCTCTTCAGAGAATAATTGATACATAGATAAAATACTTAAAAACATTCTCAAAAGCTGTAAATCTAAATGGAGGCCAAGACTATTACCTGAGGAAAACAAATATACAAACCCTCAAATTCTTTAAAATTCTGTTATTTGCTAGAGCTTCCCTGGCCTAACTAATTCCACTGCCTCTACTGAGCTAGGGAATTAAGCATCCATTAGTGCAAGGACTGAACAAGAAATTGCCTGGCAATGGCGTGTCACCTGACGATAGCTAACCTGTTCTAGGCGTGTCGGGAGGCCTAAGAATTCACCATTTATTGGTCTTCTTTTTAGAACATTTGTTAGGTATCTCCAATTAGAAAAGGGAATTTCTACATAGATAAAAAATGTAATGAAGTTAACAATACCATCAGTTGTCTGCAGTGTGAACTTCTGGGCTACTTCAGCAGGACATTACGCTGTTCTGGCTACTGGACAGTCAGCAGTTAGAGACAGTCCTACCCTGAAATACTGAGTTTAGTTTGCATCACGATTCCAAGCTCCTAAAACTTGCAATGCATAGGAAAATTATTTTTTCTTTTAAAACCTTCCTATGACTGAGAAAGACTTAGTGGGATAATGGTTTTATTTTTCAACTGTAGCTCTATGTTAAATTTATTTCTTATGCAATCCTCTGTGAACATTATGTGAGTGTATCTACTTACTGTATTTCTGATTTTAGCACTTATTATTTCTATGGAGCTGACGCAGATGACGAAAGGAAATGGCTGCCATCAGCTATTGTTTTCTAAACCTTCTGTGTGTGGGGGGTAACAGAACAAACCCTAAATGTGGGGATATTTTTTGAGTCAAACTGTACTGCAAGAGAGTATATGCACGTGTGCTGAATTTGCAGATAATCTGCTCCTTTTGGCTATAGGATAAATACAGTCAGAGCATTTTAATTTATGTCGATAGGATGACTAGAGGTGGCTTGAAATCACTAGCAAATGGCTTCTCAAGTCACCAGTGTCTGCCTGACTTCAAGTTTCTCGAGCCATCTATCAGACAGCATCCTGGCCAGTTCAGCATTCAGAATTTAGCCCACAGTTCCCATTTTGTTTCCCTATGTCCTTCTTTTTGAAGGACTCCCACCCGTCACCAGTTGCAATCTGTTTAAATTGCAGAGAGCATTCTATTCTCCAAACACCAGGAAAACAGAAAAGATTTTTTTTTTCCCCCTATCATGCTTTAAAATACACTCTCTCTTTCTTCCTCACCTTTCTTCTTGTCAGCTATAACAAACACAAACTCTCCCTAAGGAGAAAACAAACACTTGCTGTGGTATGCAAACACTCTATGAATCCATGACATCGGTGCTAACATGGCTTGTTTCAGCACCAATTTAAAGCACATTCTCCTGTACCTTATGTCATCTCTTCCTGGCTATCTATCGAGCTTCTTCCAGGTTTGTCATATTAATCTGGCATCCACCCTTTTGAATGCTAAAATGTGTTATCCTCCCTTTCTACAGTAGTGTGCATGTTAAAACATTGAAATATTTTTGCATCCTCCTTAACGCTATATAGGAAAGATGAAAGAGGCCGTGGAGAACAATTGTACATCATGGATCTAGCCCTCAGGATAGGAATGATACTGATGACAACCTGTCGAAATGCTGAACTTGTGCTGTTGTTTGGATGAAAGAGAGAATGCAAATGAGGGATAAGGAGAAAATAAAAGCTTCAGGATGGGCAAGGGGGATTTTCTGGCAACAGAATAGCAAACAGTGTCGGAGCACTTGTGATTACAAGTCATATAGCCCTCCGCTGTTGGGAGCCAGAAATGTCTCTACATCATTTACATTCCTTCTCAAAGACATTATAATGCCTGAAAGAAAATAAATCTAGACAGATTCCACACGTTACAGAAGGAAGATTTGCTTTATTAAAGTCTCAGAAAAGACTCTTGGATTCTGCCTGCGTACTACCTGGCAGGAGCTATCTGGGTGTAGGCTGTGAAAGTTAATGCATTTCCATGGCATTCTGGGTTTGTATATACGGCAAATTCACATCATTAAAAAATCTGATAAATTAGCTAAGGGGCGCAACCCCTTCATGTAGATGTTCTCACTTGGTTTCAGTTTGTCTTGTATACAAGTTATGTTAGCTTGATTAGACAGTTAAATCAATGCTGTTTTCTGTTAGAACTGAGACCTTTAGGACTATAGCTAACTACCAACATTAGTAGTAAGGCTGCAGTTGACTACTTTGGGGGAATAAGAGAGATAAAATGCCTAAACTTGTGTGATGTATGGCCACACTTTACTGTAGACAATACTGTACACCAATATGCTATAAAACCTATACTTTTTCTACATGGTAACCAGTAATTATGCCATGCATGAAGAAACCCATTCCCAGAGCTCACACGGGTGTTTTTAGGGAGGGAAAAGTTCTGTATTCCACCCAGCTTTTAGGCAACATGGTGCAAATACAATCAAAAAAGGGTATGCAGTACTATGCAGAATCACTACAGAGGGGGAAGCTGCTTCTCTCCAGTCCTGCCTTTTTCTGTGCTATCCCCCCCCGTATTTCCCCCCATTGCCTGGCAGGTAGGACATTAAAAGAAGTTGTATACGAAGAACTGAGAGTAATCGGAGCACAGCAGTCTTTCTTGATTTATTACTTCATTCATTAATCCATATATAAAATGCAATTTAGGACAAGGCTTAGAAATCCTCATTCTGACATATTCTCACATATTTGATAAATGATTCCACTGGAAGAGGCTTGAAGGGCATCTGCAGTAAATTCTGCTGAGATCTATTTCTCAAAACATTTTTACACTTTCATATCAAATTAGAGGATATCTTGTAGATAAGGGTAAGTGATGGGATTTCTATCACTTGGGTGCATGTCTCATAACTCACAGGGTGGATGAATACAAACAATCGGCACCGTAAGAAAGCCACAGCTTTAGGACAGTCCCCTTGAAAATAATTCTCAGAATTGTTTTCTTTCAGCCCAAAGTTGTTAATAGTCATTGAGATGTTTGAAGACATTGATATAAATGTTGTTTTCTCTAACTATCCAAAGGAAGAACCACTGTGATATACGGATTCCATTTGACTTATTCCAGGCAGAACATGGATTCTTAATATTAATTTGGGGGAGCCGAACAAAATTTTTATATGGAGTCACACAATCTCCACGTACAGGCCCAGGATACCAGCAAGACTCTGTAAACTCGGAAACTGCGTTCCTTTGATTATGTTAGAGACAGGTAGTGAAACAAAGAGTTTCAGTTTTGGAGAACTTTCCTCTCTCCCCAGACTGGCTCCAGAATATACACCCATCACTGCAGTGTCCTTAGGCTTACCTCTCCCCTTCCACCCTGTGTTTGAGACTCTTCTTTGCTCTTTCTCATTTCTATACATAATATTCCCTTCTCCTAGCTTCTTTCATTCTTCCCTAAGGCGTTTGTCAGGCTATCCCTCCAGTTCCTGCCATGTAGGATGTAGTGAAGGAAAGGAATGTCACTAGTAGGAATCTGTGGAAGTGACTAAGTGGGAAGATGTTTACTTCTCACATGCAGGCATGTGAGAAGTAGATGCACCCGGTCAAGGTAATGATAGTCATCTTCCACCTTGCTTTTCCAAACAAGGATGGGATGTGGGAAAAGAGTTGGTGGACCTTGCTTTTTCTGACACCTTGCTATGATTCGAGTGCTCATTGTATGGTAATATGCACATACACGTAGAGACGTATGTACAAGCGCATGTCTGTGTTCCTGCTGTTTGAATGGCAAACGGTCAGACGGCTCCCACCGATATATCGGAAAAAAGGGAATGTAAAGTGAGCATTGCCCTTCTGTTCTCTTTTACGCTCTGCTAAACTACCACTACAAATTAGAGAACAGAATCAGTTTAGGGAACAAGGCTGTACTCAGAAACTGTTGATTACACCTACAGTAGAGACCTACTGTCACCAATGGGACTTTGCAACAGGGTGAATGAAGCTTTAATGCTTTATTTTTTAGAGAAGAAAAGAATTCCAAATTAGCAAGATTTGGTCTTGAACAAACAATTTTAGCTCAGAGCTAATGAGCTGAATTGGTATTTATTTAAAATCTCAACTTTATAAAACAGGATTACGTTGATCTTCTAGGTATGTAAGTCCTAGAAGCTCAATTTTCTCTCTTTTCTTTGCATTATATTTTGTTGTAAAAGTAGGAAATAAGTTAGACTCTGAATTCTAATGACTGCTTCTTTCTCTCATTCTTGCCACCCCTTTAGTTCAAGCACCTTTTGTTCATTTCTCCAAAAATTTATTACAAAATGTCTTCCTGAAGACCAGACATGAATTCAGGGTTGCTGGTTTCTAATAGAAACTTAGCTGCAACATCACCTCTACATCTGCAGTGAACAAGTATGCTGCAGATCTCAATCATGTATTTAAATTCTCTGTGGATATATAGATTATTGCTGCTGTGCAAAGGAAATCTTTGTGCTACCCTTGAGTAATAACCTCTAGTCTTATTCAGCCTGAAAGTATTTATCAGAAAGTCATTACAGCTATTTTGTTTGCATATAGCTTTTATTCCTCGTATTTTAATGTCTGGACAGCATTAGCTCAATTAGTCTAATGAACAAGTAGGTCTTCTAATATTTACTGTCTAATTAGTTTATTGGCCTAGATGTAAAGTGCTAGGTCTAACAGTGCACCGTGTCTAGCCAGGACTGTTCTGAAGAACTTTGTGGTCTATTTCTTTGATATTTTGGCCCAGCGCTTTTTGGAAGAGGAAGAATGGAGTAATTTCTGTATCCATTTTCCTAAAGATTGTCAAAGCTATAAAGCACCCTAGAAAACATGATACTCTTGCCCTACTAAACTCCCAACTGGAGAACTCCATATCCCTTCTATCTAGGGCAATCTGGGTGGATTGGATAGCACCTGGGAGAGAAACTAAAATAAAGGGCCATCTTTTGATTTTGAGCTGACACGTAGCATGCAACAACAGCAATGGAGGACCACGCATTGGAATATACACTGAGGATCATAAAATGCTCTATTTATATGCCCTTCTCTCTCCAAAAGGAATAAGAGAACAAATACGTTAACAGATGTTAGTTGTAATACTTATTAAGCTACTTGAAAGTGCTGAGATTTTACCACAAAGAGCTCTTATGAAAGCATACAGATACACTACAAATGGAAACAATTAGAACAAACAGTGTTATATATATCACTAAAGTAGCTCAGGCTGTTTCTTAAAAAGTAGAACAACAAATTCAATTGTACTTTTTTTCCCCCTCCGTGTTCATTCTATGAAAAAAAGATATGTAGGTTATCAGAAGACGACTTCTAGCAGGCTGAACAGCCTCACAGGTAGCTCAGCGTTAGCCCTAACATGAAGGGCTGTATCTAAGCTCAGCTACAGGTACTGGTTCTGTAACAGGCCCAGCTAAGGCTCGTTTTCTGTGCAGCAGGGTTAGCAGGTCAGGGTGTAACCCGGCTGCTTTTTATTAGAGCCAGGTGAGGCCAGGGGTGCTTTTTTTACTGTTAGCCTTGGTTGGGGCTTAGATGTCCTGCCCGGATGGCTGCTGTGAACCTGAAAGCCCAGAGAATGGAGGACCAGGGGTGTATGGCTGAACGTTCCCAGGCTCATTTCTTCTGGTTAAGAAGGTGGAAGAATGACTGCTTAACTGAGTTGTGTGTGAATGCTTTGGGGGTTATCTGCTTAACCCGAAATTCAAGGAGAGCAGCCTCAAGAAGACTTGAACTCAGATAAAGGTAGGAAAACTCTGGGGTCTCTGTTTAAGACTGTTGGAGCTTCGCTACTTTTGTTCAGCAATTGGAAATGCTTAAAAGGAAGAGCACAAAGTTAAATGTGTGAGTGAAATGGTGTCTAGCTGAAATTTAGTAAGTTTTTCTTTTCTTCTTAAGGAAAAAAAGCAGTTTGACTTCCCTTTAAACTTGAAGTTGTCTTTTGCTGTGCTAAAAACACACAGAAGAGAATATAGGGTAGTAGAAAGAGCATGCTGTTAAATAGATAAAGAAAATACATTACAAAGAAATATCTAGAAATAAGGTCTTCTTCTGTAATTGCTTTTACTAATTAGCCCCTTAGGTTTTGACCCAAAAGGTGGCTTTATAAAAAGGTGTTCTCTAGTTCAGTTGGTATTTCCAGGCAGCCTAGAAACTAAAATTGAGCATACAAACAAAATCTCTTCTGTTTACTCAGTCTCTGTCTAGCCTGTATGGCATATCCCGAAATTTGAAGGCTGCGCAGCTTTGTTTCTTTTAAGTTGTGCTTTAACTTGGTGACACCATGCACAGCTGTAGGGTGTAAAATGGAGACATATAGGGCTATATAGCTTGGTGCTGTAGTTACTGGTTGCGTTCCCTCTTGGGTTGTATTCCTTAGTGTTATAAGGAACATTGTGAATTCCAAGGCATTCCCAAGGTTTGCTACAGGATATCTGTACTGCTGGCTGTAAGGAGTTTGCCTCAAATGGAACGTATGCTACCTTCTACTCCCAGTTTGCTCGAATGATAGCAGATAGCAAAAGCTTCTGAAGATAGACGTTGGATCATCTCTTTAATGTAATGTTGTTGCCATAAGGGCTAAAGTTATGGTTCGGAGCTATAATAAATACAGGAGTCTATTCACAGAACTTGAAAGTATGGCCCGAAAGGCAACCTGAGCATGGGATGCACCAGGTGCTTTCCTCTTGAAATCCGTGCTGGGTCAATTCAGTGGCAAATTGGGCTATTCTAGCCTTGGGCCCATTTTCTTCTGTACAGCAGTATCACTGCTAATGATGCTGAATGGGGCATCACAAATAACTAACTATGGGAAGGTAAAGCAATTTTTGAAGCATCTTAGAAATGTTTGTGGAAGCCTTGGGTAAATGTGGAAACAAATATGAAAAAAGCAGCCTCTTGCTATGTCATATATTATTTACATTCATGGTATATGAAATTGATTAGCGTGGTGTCAGAATTACTCTTGTGCGTCACATGTGTTAACTGAAAAAATGCATAACTGCAATGTAAGGATGGGAGATGGTCCTTGGGTAGCAATTTTGCTTCCTGGCTTTCAGGAAGCTATTTACATTTGGGCAGGAGAAAGGAGATAGACTTGGCCTTTCATATTACTGGGTTCGAGAAGTCTTGACATTAATTATTTTAGAGTAAGTCAGTTCTCTGATTCTCTGCCTTGCTAAATGCTGCTGTATTTCACAAAGATGGATAACATGTAGTGGATGCCCCTGCTGTCATGGGCAGTAGTAGAACACTTACTGTTACTGCCATTGAAATAATCATAACTATGCTTCAGGATTAACAAACCATATTATGGCAAATGCTTTTAAAAAAAAACCCCAAGACTCTTTAGACTGTCCTTGTAGCATTCCAGGGAACCAATTCTATCCCGATTCACTGTTGGAAGGTTCACCCAGTGAACGGGACCTTTGTAAACAATTACATATCAGGGGGAGGGTTTTGTCCTGATGACAAAACTTTCTGAAGGTGTGTGATTTCCTAAAGATGCCAGTCTATTCTGTTAAGCACTTCTGATACCTTTGACAGTCTGGTGCTATATTTCATTGTTATAGCAATAACTACTTTTATGGTATACCAGGGTGTCAGCGTATCAGAAAGCTGTTCCGATTGCTGTACTGGTAGTATTGATTGACTGTGATCAATAACAGTACAATCAAAAATAGCACAAGCACTGCTTACCCTTCAGCTTTGGTTCTGGCTTTTTGCAAAATGGGTATATATCACTTTCTCAAACTGCCTTTCATTCCTGTCTAATGTTGCTGCTTTTCTCCTCAGAGGAGTCATATGTAAGCTGTGATGATGCACCTCTAAAACAAGTTTGAATCCTGCTTTGCAAACACTTATGTATGTTTATAAATTGGTCCCAATGTATTCTGTTATCTTATCTCTGAGCTCTGAGTGTTGATAGAGTAATTTCTGATCCCTTCTACTTCATCAGTATACATTCACATAAATTCATGTGGCAGTTTAGAGCCAATTAAAATTTATAAGCCACAAGTAGTGAGTGAAATTCTGAGGATTAATTTACTCACTGGAGTATTAATCTGTGTAATGTAGTAGGTTATCCTTCAGTAAACTTGGCTATATGGAGATAGGGAGATACATTTCCTTGCATGTTTTACTGTAAATGCAGTAATTAGTCCCACTGGGCTGTTGAGCTTGAATGGTTACAGCCAGCAGTACCACCGCAGCCTTGGTATGAACCCTGGGAAAAAGAACCAAATCAGCAATATGAAATCCAGTCGTGTTTATCTAGCAGGATCCATCTTGCTTTTCATTCCTTGCTCAGAGTTTGAGATCAGGAAAGAAAAAGGGGAATGAATAAAATAAATTAAAATGGAAAACAAATAGACAATCCTTGCTGTGAATATTGGAAAGTACTACCTATTCCCTCTACCTCCCCCAAACCTCACCATTTAAAGAAGCGATTGAGGAGGGATTGGGAAGGGAGGCAGTGGTCATAAATTACTTTATACATCCGCAGAAGGAGCTCCCTCCTTAAGGCTTGTGAGTTAGGATCTTTTTACACTTGGAAAACCTAATTGATCAAGCCTTGTAAATCTGACTTTTGTTAATGGGTTTTTAACTATCATTTATTCAGCTAATGATCTTGCTGATAGAGAGCAGGGACAGAAAGAGACAGTGGCTCATGAAGGGCCACAGGAAAAGCTCATGCCTGATCCAAGGTTTTAATTTAATTTAGTTACTTTCCTCTCTGCTTCAAGATGTGCTTCCTTTCATCAACTTCTGCCTTCCTCCTAAGTTATTAACTGTGAGCTTGCTATGGTAAACCCACTAGAATTCACATATGTTTAAAAAAAAAAAAAATTAAGTAAATAAAACTGGAGGAAAAAATCAGGTGTCGAGGGAGCCTGGAAAGATAAATTATTTTCAGGGTTTTCTCTGGAAAAACCCGGTCAGGACAAGCAAATGAATAAATAAATATGCTGTAGAGGCTTGTATCTTGGGAGCACTGAGGTTTCAGGATGAAGAATTGCAGTAAGAATTCCTCTTCTAAACAAGGCTAAGCCTGGTATTCAGCCCTGGTTTTTCACTGCTGTTGCTGGCCGTGGGTTGGAAAGCCAGCATCCCTGTTGTTATCTCACATTATTGGATTTATCTATCATATTCCCTCTGACAGGGATGATCCTGAAAGGCCAAAACCTGCTGAATTGCCTTTATCTGGATGACATATGAATTCTCCCTGTCCCACCCCCTAGTTCTAATTCTTGTGTTTGTCAATCGATGTGGAGCAGAAATACGGGTATTAAAAAAAAAAAAGAAAGGTAAAATGGCTTTCTGCAGGTAATTCCATGTCAGTTGGGAGGAAAACACAAGTTCTTCTCCTTGGTGAGCCCTGCCCTGTCTCCTAGGCTCTGCATCCTTCCAAACCCTTCTTCCCAGGCCCTAAACATCAGGTTCTTGGGGAACCGTCTGTCCCTTGGACAACTCTAATCCCAAAGCAGGTTGTGACCTTGTGGGCTGCTGTGTGGTAGTGAAAAGTAGGCAGAAATCACAGTGTGGCCACGAGGTCTACCAGTCACTGGCTGCAGGCTATGCTAGGCTGTGCATGAAGAACTCATGTTAGTGATGCAATGCAAGAAAGTGAGGAAGAACCAGCTGGTTTCTGACCTCTTCATAGGACCAACACTGGAACAGAGCCCGGAATAAAGACATAGGATTTAAAGGATTGGTTTTTTAACTGGAAAACATACCAGTGTGCACTCACTTATGCAATTAAGCTAAAAGACCCTTATTAAGGCTGTCCAACTGTAAAGACTTCTAAAAATTATGGAAATAGGGATCTATATAATGCAGGTGCTTTTGGGGGGAAAAAAAACCAACTTGAAAACATATACCGAAGACTGCTATTAGGAGTAGTAATTACCTTTCAGGTTTCTTATGTCTGACAGAAAGAGTAACTTCTGTCTCAGTCACATTCAGATGTGTATTATCTGGTTTTAAATGGTACTTTATTTCATACGCAGGTATGTACTCTGAAGAAAACAAAACAAAAAACTATGTGGTACACTTTAATTCATGGGGGAACACTACCTTGTTTCATACCATAGTATTTCTAAATTGGTAACACTAATTCTTTCTTCCATGTTCTCTCTCCAATTACTGAAGCTTGCACGTGTTCTATTTTTGTGCGCGCTGTTTTCTAATTATCTTCTATGAGATGACTACTATCTCCCTACAGAGAATAACAGAAGTTGGTAGAGATTCATAAAGTGCGTTTAAAAATGCTCTAATGGATATGTGAATATAGGGGAAAACAGTGATTTTCTTTTTGTTGTGGCTTTTTAGATGTCTGCCTTGGTTCAAACACTGGCATTCAGGAGATGGAGATTTGATTGTATACTTTTGTTCCATGGCATTATTTTCTAGGGGGGAGTCTGGTAAGAGTTGTCTCCCACAAAGGTCTCCATCATAAACACTAATGCTTGTCATTTGTTATCACAATTCTTCATTATTTCTTTTGTCCTTAGTTTTTTTTGTTACTCAACTCAGTCACTTTTATAGTTTTGTTTTTATATGGAGTATTCAGAAAGGATCCTCACCTGTCTGAAATAAAAATGGAAAGAAATTGCCAATATCCAAGTGTAACTGTGAATATTGTGGACTTTAACATAATTTACTCTTGCAGTTACTATGGTCACTTTGTATTTGAACGAATTGTGGTTTTTCTCTATGACCTGACCTGAAATACTCCCTTGCCAAGGATTTCCCAAGAGTTTACTCTATATAAACAGAACTAGAAAATAAACTGCCATGAAATGAAGATTCTTGCACTTCTAACATTGGGCCTGAACAACTGGTTGGGTTCTCCACTGGGGAAATAATTTCATTTTCTTTGGGCTTAGACTTGAGAGGCTTTCACTTGGGTGTAGCAAGGCCAGCCTCTCTGGTAGGGCAGTGCTGTTTTGAAAGCCTTGGCTGGCCTTAAAACCCTTTAAAGGGGGCTGAAGGGTGCAGGTGCAGCTGTAGCCGTGCCTAGCCTGTGCCTCGCTGGCCTGAGCCTGTCCCCGTCCCCAGGGAGATGTCTGGTTCCCTGGCTGGGGTGGTGGGACAGACCATGCCCAGTCTGTGCTGGGGGGCCCCAGCAGAGCCTGGGCCCAGTTTGACTTCGGTTTGGTGATGAATAAAACGATAGGAAGCTTTTTAACTGAATGGAAAGGACTCCACTGGCTTAAGTGGGCTTTGGATCAGCACTTCAGAGGGTTGATCCTATTTTGTAACACATAGAAACTGAAGCCTTGACCCTATTTGCCTAAATACTTAGTAGTGCACACTGCTATAGCGCAAGGAGTTAATGCTATTGACTGTGAAACGTGTGACATGTAGGCTACGCTCCCGTCTGCTAGAAAGAGCATCTAGAATGGTGCATGTACTCAGCTGGGAGGGCAGATTTAAACCTTGTTCAAAGCATTGGGAGGATAAAGCAGTTTCTGATTTATTTCAAATCTGGATCTATATCAAGAAGAGTGATAAGATTGCAGACAGATGGGGTGTTTTAAGCAGATCAGTTAGAATTGCAGGTTTACTTTTTTTATTTTCTTAGCATCATGCTGTGGTCCTTTTTGAGGTATAATGGCAAAATTACATGTTGAGTTATTTCGTCTTTTTCGGTCCTTA
This sequence comes from Gorsachius goisagi, assembly GCA_018403395.1. Classification (NCBI taxonomy): domain Eukaryota; kingdom Metazoa; phylum Chordata; class Aves; order Pelecaniformes; family Ardeidae; genus Gorsachius; species Gorsachius goisagi. Next base: position 464,614 of record BOSO01000487.1, read on the forward strand.
GGTGACCTGTATACGTTCATGTAAAACTGTTTGATTTAACTTCCCATAGTATATTTGAACTAATCATTCTTATAAATTAGCTTTATGAGACCACTGTGAAGCAGCACTCTTTCTCTTCCACCCCAATGCCACCAATGTTTGATGATCTCTGCTATTGTGCCAATCCACATCCCACAATGTGCCCTGCTATTTTGTGGAGAAAGTATAGAGTTCATTGATCTACAGCTGTATCTTCCTGAATTCTGCAGTGTCTCTCTGTCTTCTGCAGGTCTCTAGTTTGATCTTTCTTTCTGCCTGTTGTAAGTTATAGCTGAAAAAGCTATTCTCTGCTGATTAAAATGCAGGATGAGCTGGCTGGCATTGCTCTTGGCAAACATTGCCCTAGTCGCCAGGGTGGGGAACACATGGAATAATGAGCTTTAATCCTTGTTAATGATACATATGAAACACGCAGGCCAGCCAGCCCTGGTTGTCAAAAGACCCTGATTTACAAAGCCTCACCTCTTTGGAAAGAAGCGATGAAGATTGATTGCTGCTTTTTTGTCCGTTGATGTTTTCTTCCCATTTATTTTGTTCTTGACCTTTGTTCCTCATGAGCTTCATCACATGTTAGCAGACCCTCGTGTGGCCTCTTGCACGTCAAAGAACTGGCTTGTCAGGTGGTATTTTTCTTTCCTTTTTTTTTTTTAAAGTTGTAACTTCTGTTTGTACACTGGCGCTAAGACTGTGCTTAAATTTGTGCAAGGAGGCGTGTGGGGCAGGTGTCCATCTCCGGGTGCTTGCATGCTCGCTCTGCACGTGGAAAACCCTGAAGCACAGGGGCTCGCCTATAGCTGTTGATCTGTGGAAACTGTTACCCCAGGCTGAAAAACCCATATGGGTTGTGAGAGAGAGGCCATAATTTACAAATTTCATATATGTTTGCTTTTTGATGTGAGAGGTGCCATAGATAATGTGGAGCCCCTGCACCATGCCCCCCAGCCCCAGGCTGGCATTTGCGTAGCGGAGGGGGAAGGCAGCGATGCCCGAAGCTGCAGCGGTATGTTGTTATTGTGCTGCTTTGGCTGCCCTGCCTTCTGTTGTCCTGGGAGGGAGAGGATGCTGCATCAACCAGCTGTTTGGGCTCTTCTGCTGTCCCTTGGCTTTGGCTGGCCCAGCCACTGCAGGATTGTGGTGGGGTGTGGGAGAGAAAGTCCTTGTGGTGCTGCCGGGCTCTGCCTGGCTCCCTTCTCCTGGATTCTGGCTCTTCTGCGTCTCTGTGTAGGACATAAACCAAGAGGATCATACAGCCCTTGGCACTGTGATAACAAATGGCTTTCAGTGTTTCACATCTACCAAATTCATTTAAGTGTGTGCACATGGGAAAATGTATTTTATTGAAGTTTTCCAGGCAGTATCCATATAATTATCTTGATAAAAATGTCTTTTTAAAGGCTTTTTAATGAGATTTTCTAATAATTTCCAAGTAGTCAAGCACAGTGGTCTTAAACTTTTCCAAATAGACTGCACAAACCAATATGCTTTGGTACCCAACTAGGAGAGCAGGGGAGGGGAGGTCAGGCCAGCTTCATTTTTAGCAATTCTTTCTCAAACTAGAGCTGCTTCTATTTGTACCCACAGGCGGGTTTGAAGGTGGGCTTATTTTACAAGCTGGGCCATGAACTGCTGTGCTAGATAGACCCATAGCTGCTGCTATTGCTGATATTCCCCAGGTCCTAGTTTCTTGTATCATGGAAAGATCTAGCTTTCTTTACACTCTTCCTAATTGCTAGGTGACTTCTATGATAAAAAACCTAAAGCTGGTTTAAGGAAAAAAAAGCATCAGAAAAGGATGAGCTCCTGAAGCTTTTGGGTTTTTGATGAGGGACAATTGAATCGTATATTTAATGTGAATACATGGCTTGGATTTGCTGCTTTATTTGAGTCTGCGGGCAGTGAAGAAATGATTATATTACTGTGGGATTACTTCAAAAAAACCCCAAACCGAAAAACTTGTATGCACCAACAAATGTACTACAACTTCTACCATAAGGCCCTATATAAGG
>BOSO01000487.1:466840-492961 GCA_018403395.1 Gorsachius goisagi
CTGTCACAGTCTTAGGCTCAAATGTTTTATAATTGTAGCGGTTTATAAGCGCATTTGATTTGGTATGTGTATGTCTGAGGGAGAAAGGAAGAATTTATTTACTTTTGACTTTTTTTTTAATGAGAAGATGCTGGAGGGACACAAGTGCAAAGCGGGGAAAGCACTTTTCCATGGAAAACCAGGCACAGATGTAGATCCTCTTCCAGGCTCATTGTGAAGGTCAAACCCTGATGGCCACCAGCTAGCAACTTTAAATTGCCGGTGGGCTGCTGGCACAGCATTTTCCTTTGTGCTGTAGGCTGTGTGCTATGGCGAGCCTCAGCCATGCCAGCTCTGAGATCCAGCTGGCTCAGGTGAAATTATACCTTGGGTATGGGGAACATGTGTGTGCTGTGGAGAGACCATAAACAGGCAGTGAAGTCTCTGGGACAGTTTAAGCTGGTGGTTTTTTAGCAGCTTTAAGCACTGTCAGTCTGTAGCTTCTATATTTGCATGGCTATTTACATATACAAACATCACTTGATCAGGTCTTAGTCTTCACTGCTCAGTACTGTTATAATGAATATGCATGAGCTATGCTGGTGGGGAAAGGTATGAAGGATGCAGAATTTCATACGGCTATAAACTTGTGCTCGTGACGTACTCTCCACAAATAGCAATACATTTGGGTAATGTACAAAGCCTTCTTGTTTGTTGGTTTACTATGCGTGACCCTCAAGGAGCAACACGTGCAACACAGGAGTACTGTACTGCTCTGAGCCCTTGGGTCTGAACTCTCCATTGAAAAAAGGTGATAAAGATAATCTGGCATTCAGCTCTCGTTGACTCCTAAAACACTGAAAGTTTCAGCCCTACCTGTCAAAATTGCTTTTCCTTGTGCATTGGAGATATTGGTGAGGCTTGGGTGCAGTTTGAGCTTGAAAAGCAAGGTACGGTCTTTCCTGCTCTGCTGGTTGTGCCTCCCAGCGTGAGTCGTGATTTCTTTGCTAGATCCTTTGTGGGTAGAATCACAACCCCATCTGCTCTTCAAGCTGTTTCTTTATTTTTAGGTTCACGCTGTACTGGGGCCCCTTCCCCTGCAGCAGCAACACGCTTTGCCTCTCTGACAGAGGCTTAAAATGTGATGGTGATTCTGGTTCAGACCAGGCAATGGCTACATCGCTCCCTTCCCTCGCTATCCAGTATGTTCTGGTGGCCTGAAACACCACCTTGCTCTGACAAAATAACTGTACGCTCACATATAGATTATGGTAAATGCTTTGTTTGGTCCTTTTTCAGGGAAACCCAGATTCCCATCAGTCAGAGAGGTTTAGTTTTTGCTTTAACTTTTTTAAAACCTCTGTTGTGAGCAGACATCAGTGGGCAGCTTGCAATCTATTAGAAAAGTGAATGCATATGGGTGTTTTATTCCTGATATATTGCCAAATCCCAGGACCATACTTGTTTGCCTGCTTAATTCACTTTTGTAAATGGTGAGCACAGCACCCTGTTCTGATGCTCAGCCTATAGCGCGTGCTATGTAAGGAAATGCATGTGAATATTGTGAAGCATAAGGATTTGTCATCTTTAGGAGGCAAGCGATTGTCCGGTCTTTGTGTGTGTGTACATATATATTAAAAAATATATATAAAATTCCTGTAGTCATAATTCTTGGATTTATTATTGTTTTGGCATTATTAAAGAGGGCTAACTCATTTTTTTTGAAACAACCTTAAGGAGAATGGGGTTTAAATGTTTATTGTTTTTTAACTCTACATTATGCAATTCGTTAACATTAATATTTAATGGAGTAAAAAGATTAATGCCAGTGTTTACTTCTAAAAAAGGCAAAGATGCTGCAGGACAGCATTTAGCTTTGTTGTGCTTTAGAAAATATTGCTGAGGAAAATACTCATGCTGCAGTCATACAAATATTCTTTTCCCTCCCTTTGCCCCTCCCAAAATCTCTACATTCTCTCATTCCCTATTCCTAAAAATAAGCCATAGGGTTCTAATGGGGACACTGATTAAATATTCTGCTCTGTAATTTATGCAAAAGCTAATCCCGACAGGAATCAGGGACTCTGAAAATCTGTTGTGAAATAATTATCCTGAATGACATTGTAGAAATGGTCCATGAGGATGTTGTCAATAATACATTACATAAAATCTGTTTGAAATAAACCTTGAAAATTACATGATATTCATGGGAACCTGAAAGAATTATCAGTAAACAAATTTAATCAGCTTGATGTTATGCATACCACTCAACCTCTTATTATCTGATCATCTAGGTTTCAGAATGCTATGGGGAATTGAATGACAATTAATACCAAGATAGAGCTGTAGGAGCTCGCGTGGTGGCTGCTGGACTACCTGATTCTCATAAATTTTGCTCATCTCTCTTCATTCACATTCATTTCTTGTTGCAACAGAGTCTTCAGTGACACCCACTGATGGTGACCTGGCTGTTTGTTGCTGCAGCCGTTCCCTTAACAAGAAGGCACTTGTTAGCAAAGAATGAGCCTGCTTGACAATGAAATCATTCTAATTCTTCCCACATACTGTGAAATGGTTATACCGATGTCTAGATATTTCTTCTTGTGAGATCCAAACTGCATTGCGACAATGGAAGCCAAACCACAAAATAAGTGCAGCATAAACCACACATTGAATTGTGTACAGGTTTATTGATGCTTCTTGCAGTAAAAGGCAGGCTGGCGGTGAACTCCATTGTAAGTAAGTTCAGAAGAGGTGGGATGGACTGCTGCTTCTCTGAAGCCAGTAGAAATTTTGCTTGTGACCTCACAAGGAGAAATAGGGTTGGAATTTCATTCACCTGAAGTCTGTGTTTTCAGGCTATTGGTTACTAGGTATCCACTAAGAAAGTCTTACATAAGACAAAAAAAAATATATAGGAGGACTTGATGGGACCTTCAAAACTTCCTTTTAGTAAATAGAAGCACCATGCAGACTTTATTGGTATGTCTGTCTTATTTGAGGTCATTGGTCACGCATGCGCTGACATCTAGGACTTAAGCTTAGTATATGCTTTTATGGTTGTATGCATGCATTGATTACAGGGATTTTCTGCTCTGTGAATGTATTTGGATGAAATCACATGATATTAGAACTGTGCAATGATGTCTCTGTTCAAGGTAGTACTTCACCTTGTTCACTAGTTTTGAAATTCAGGTGAGAATGCTCAGCTTTATATAATTTTTCCCATCAGTGTGAAGTAAAAGGATACATCATTAGTGCAGGGGGGGAAGCACAATCAGGTCATTAATGCTTCCATTTATTCAAGGATTATTGGATGTATAATGACTACAGGAAAACAGTATTATGCATTTGAATAGGTTTTTACACACAAACAGTGAGCCTCTTCCTGTGTCTCTGTAACACTGGTGTTTGCTGGCTGGGTGGATGGTCTCTAATACTCTGCTTACTGGGTTTCTCCTTCATTTAAATAACACAAACAACCCTTTTAGTGGATGGATGTTAGCTGAATAATTTTCTCAAATAGAGCTTTAGTAGATATACACTAAAGTGTAGTTTCATCCTTTAAATATATACTCTTATACAAATGGGATTTTATAACAAGGTAATGTCAGATTTCTTATGTTGCCTTCAGAATATTTTGTTCAAGGCAATGCAATACAAATCAAGGTGGGAATACATCTAGTGAGGAAAGGCTGGGGGGAGGCAAAGGCAGTAGGACGGCACTACACATTAATGGTGTAGCTACCCTGCTAAATGAACAGATGAAAGCTTGCTCTTCTGCGTGCTTTGACGTTATCTGACGCTGGCACTGGTTTCTTTCAGCTCTTGACAAAGTAGTGGTTAAAAGGAAGATGTGATTTGGTGACAGTCCTGTTCATGGGCAGTCCTAAGCAGTTGGGTGAGGAAAAGCTGAGCCTTTATTGGAACTAATATACAGACAGGTGAATAAGAGACTGGAAAAATGACATAGCACACAAAACACAGATCCCAAGATCCCAACCTCTGTCTCCTCGCATAGGCAGGAATATAAATAGAGATTTGGTATCCTCTTAGTATTTCTTCAACAAACTCAAACTAGACTATTAAATCATTCCTCTTTCTGGCAGTTAAAACCTTAATATGAATCCAAAATCCTCCTTATCTGATGGTCAAAGTACTGCTCTGCTCCTGGTTTTCCCACAAGTGGTGTTCTAATGAGGCTAATGCAACCCAGCACTCCTGGTGGTTTATTTTTTTTCATTATTTTATGTCCTGCAGAAGAACTGTAGCCCACTTGAGAATGGATTTACTTAACTGAAGTAGTGAAATAACAAGCACAAAATATGTGTGAGAAAAGATGACGAATTTGGATAAAAATAATTCAGTGAAATCTTGTAATAATGCAAATCAGTGGAGAACAGTCTGGTCAATGAACTTTTTGTAACCCATCTAAATTAACTATGCTGTCTTGTGTATACTAAATAATTTTAAAACAAATACTGTCTTGACAGAGAAAATAAATGAGGTTTCTTACTTTTTCACATGAACAGGATAAACTGATTTTTTTTTTTTAATCCCATATTAGATATGAGAAGGGCTGTTGAAGCCGATCAGTGTGAAGTGCTCAAAACTGAACCCCCACCTATTGGATATTGTTTAGACTTGTCCTGTGATTGACCTTTGTCTTGTCAAGAATTGTTAGAACATGTAAGTCAGAGTAGATACTGAGACTTCCTTCTCTGATGCTACTTTACTTCCCAGTAATTTTTATTCCTTTATTTTCTTCATGAAGTTAATAAGATGTGGCAGCTCTGGCACAAGGGTGAATCAGCAGAACTTACTTGGCAGGGCCATGGTTTGCTACTACATGAACCTGAGAACGTGACATCCTATTGCAGTGCGTGTTAACCAGATTAAATGTTACCTTTGCTAGGGGAGGGATGTGGAAATATTGTACTGGGCAGAACAGTGTCATCTTCTAGTTTTAAAAATTACTTTTCTTTCCCAATTCTTTTTTTTCCCTTTTTCTCTTGTGTTAGGAATGCCACCGTACTCATCCACTTTCATGCAATCTTCTTGTATATGTGTTTTGCCATAGGTTGAAAAGGAAGCGGAAGAAATTCAGATGCTCATGGGTATTCCAGTCTTCAGTTTTTCTGGATGTGACTAAGCCCTTTTGTCTCCCAGTCTTTGCCGCTGTCAATTGGCCTTCCTGCTCTGTTATCTTCTATTTGACATTCTGAAGCTTCCTCCTTCCTTCAAACTGTCATTAGTCTTTCCTGTAATTTCTCTCTGACTTTCCCTTTGGGAAATAACTGAATCCAGCAATATGTCTTCTCAGTGAGTATGTCAGTTTTTCAAGGCATATCTGTCACTACCTTCAGTATCATTCAAGTACAAGGCCTTTGGTCATCTTGGATTTTTACTTCTCTCTTCTGTGACTTGTCTTATTACCATTGTCAGGACAGGACTTGGCTGAATAACTAGTAAGCAGGTTTTGGGTGTCCTGGGTTGCCTCGCCATCAGAAGGGCTGTTAGCTTGGTGTGCTCTGCCCATCGGTTACCAGCCTGTGCAACACCTCACAGACATGCTCTGCTCATCTTCGGATTTGAGAGCTCACCAATGCATCAAGTGAGGTCCTGCCACATGGGCTTTTGAGGGCAAGCTTCTGTTATGGCTGAGGTCAGACTGCAAGCCCAGGGTATGAGGGATGAGTGAATCTGCCTTTTGAAAAGTCATGCTTACAGGCTCTGAGGTAGTGCCATGACTCAGGGATATGACTGGAGCTCAGCTAGTGATGCAATTTCCTTATGGCTTATCTAGTTCTATGTGTTTGTCCATATCCGTTTGTTCTTCTTTTAATCTTATAACATATAAAGTTGGAATTGGCTTCATGCTTTACATCTTTATCAGACCTATTTTATACCAGTCTTTCACTGACCAGCTGAAACCTGTTGCTTTCACCATAATGTAGCCAGGGAAAGCATTGTCCTTGCGCAATCTACTTGAGAGCCCAAATAGGCGATTATAATTGATCCAGTCTAGGAAAGCTGTGGTGATCAAGCTTATTGATGCAGGCCTAAACTATTTGGCAAATCCTTCTTATGAGCAGACCTTTGAACAGAATGGCAAACCAAAATGTATGTAAACTTGTTAAACTATCTACAATTACTCAACCACTTCTACAGCAACCTGTAATGTTTCTCCAGCAGTTGCCCATCATGTTCTCTGATCCCAATGGCTTAAGTCATGGTATTGTCTGTCTGCCTTAAAAGAACTACTGCAGTCCAGCTGTGAGGTGACTACATCTGAGCAGTGGGTAAAAAAAGGGATTTTATGTATGCATATCTGTGCATGTATGTGTACGTATAAATACTGAATATGTGCAGTAAACTTGTATGTCTGAATATCATGCATTCAGGTAATAAACATAAACAAACATGCACACTCGGACACACTCACATAGAACCTAGTCCTGTAAGCACTTATTAATGCTTCAGTTTATCGATGAAGTTAATGTGAGTAAAATCTCATGGTAGTAAACACCAAGTTTTTGTATGAAGGCTTCCAGCGTCAGTCCATGAGTTTCCAGGAGATGCTGGGTATTTTTAGGGATGACTGTGCTGAGCAAGGGGAAGGCAGTGCAGCCTGTAGCAGTAAGTGCAACAGTCGGCCGTTGTCTCCATTATCTTTGGAACAAGGTTGGTTTTACCTTTCATATATGTGTATTCCAGTTAAAAGCAGCAATAGATAGAGTTAGCATCCCATTTATTCCAATTTAGTTTATGGCGATTGTAGTCTGATAAATCAGAAGTAGATACCTTGGCTGTTGAATTCATCTGAATTTGTGGACTGCAGGCAGAACTAGTATAGCAAAGCTGGCATATCTTACTCCTGGTTCCCTTGGGTACCATGCTGCATTTTAATAAAAGATGGGTAAAACTTATAGGAGTTGCCACAAAACACAATAAAAATCTCTAGCATTTTCATACTTGCCCTTGTAGTAACTCTGTGAGAGCACTTTGGGAATGAGAGGTAAGTTCTCATTCAAAACTGAGCTGCTGTACGTGGATTTATAGTCCTGTGTCAGAATGGAATGGAGAAAATATTTTGCTCTGGGAGAACAGAATTTACTAGTGGATTCAAGTGTTACTTCAGCAAAATGTGATAGTATTGGATGTGGCAATATCACAGTATTGTTTTATTGGCAATTAGATTCCAAACTGGCAGGGATGTATGAATATAAGTCTCAATTATGGGACCGTGGTGTTTTAATGCCATCTGTCAACAGTTTGCTCCTTATGCCACAGCATGTGTACCTTTGGAGGAAGCAAATGATTGAATGGAAGGAGTGAAGAAGTAAAGCACACCAAACTGTACTCCTGTTTTTAACAAATGCTGTTGTTTATGAAGTTTGATGCGGTACAAACAAATTTACATTTGCAAAACCACACAAGCGGCAAGGTTTCCTGGTTCATGCCCTATATTATGAAGATAAGCAATGTATACTGCTTGAGATCTGTTTGATCTAAGAATGCTTGTGAAACCTGATACAATACATATATAAAAATGTGTCCATAATTCCTCTAATTATTGGCTGTTGTAAATAACGTCTTGTAAATGAAGTAATCCTAGCAATATGGGGATTTTACAGATGACCATGGAACTCCTTGCAAAGGTTTGGCTGGTTGCCAGGTTAGGTAATTGTATTACAATTATTTATGATCACTTTATTATGTTCTTGCTTATTATTTTAAGTACTTGAGAAATTTGCTACCAACTGAACTTTTGCTAATTGTTATTTTTTCCACTAATGGGTAGTACCTGGATTCCCAACCAACTGTAGGGCGCTCTTCGCAATATGTTAGAGTAGATGTTACCATTTTAAGGTAGAGTAAATCAGGAGTAATTCTGAAAGCTTTCAAATGAAATACCCTTTAGTGAAAGCTGTGGTTGGGTGGAAGAACAACTAGATCCCTAGTGTTTGTTGTTCAGCTGTTTTCTGCTTGGACAATAATCCCAGTGATCTGGGTTCCTGCTTTTTTTTTTTTTCTCTACCAGGTAGCACTAAAGGGTTTTTTTTTCTTTGTTTTAAGAAGCAGTCTAGAGACTGCCAAACAGAGCTGGCAATGCTGTACCTTCAGTTGCAAGCCTTGTAGGGAAAGAATCCACTGTCAAGCTAAAGCAAGCCCTGATGAAGGTTGGGTCAGGTTTTATACAGAGTGAGGTAAAGCTAGCATGTTAAAATAAGGAAATAGGATGGGAGGGAGAGGAATCTACAAGATGTCGACAGCTTAACAGAGAATATAGGAACTGCAGGGAAATTTTATCAATGAAAAGATAATAAAACTACTGAGGCAGAAAAATTGAGAAAGCTTGTAATAAATAAGGAAACCTATTTAGAAAGGGGGTGTGTGCATTAAAAAAGCTTAATGATTGCAGTATTTTTCTTTTTTTAATATTAAAAATAAAAATGCATCCATTGTTTGTGTGTGGGAGGAAAGAATAGAAATGATGAGTGCTGTCTTTGACTTTCAAAATAGCTTTTCACATCATTTTATTTGCTTAACGTTGACACTGGTATTACATATTTTGACTGTTTCCCACAATGCATCAAGCCCCTGACTAGGTAAATAGACTTCTGCTAAAAATATTTGGAGACTTCTATTTCCCACTAGGTGTAAGAGTTTACTATGTTTTTACCTTCAGAATTGCTTAGAAACATTTGGTTTGGAAATAATAATATTCTCCACTTCTCATGACTGGCTCCAGAGGAAAGTTGTGTATGAATCTAGCAGTGCTTTGGGAATCATGTGTGTGCGCCAGCATAGCACACACACGTTCTCCATGGACTTGAATGATCTCGCTGAAGCTGGCAAGACTCTTCTGATGCTTAAACATCTTTGGGTGTTTCGGTATCTTGTTCAGCATCTTGCTGACCTGGCATCCTGATGTATTCCCACGGGTTGTTCTGGTTCACTGAACAAAGAAAATTATAAGGTGAATAGTAGGGCAAAGTAGAGAGTTGTCTCCTATCTTGGAGCTGTTTGTTGTACGCAACAATGCTATGGGAGGAATAAATTCCTTATGAAAAGGATAGTGACATTGCTAAAGGGCCAGAAGTCTGTAATACCTGAGAAAATTAATTGGTTAAATAAGAAATGACAAAATAGTCGGTAGTTGAAGTTCACTATTCCCTCTGAAAGGTCAGGTTTGATGCTTGCTATTACCAACTGCTCTGGCTTACTTTATGATACGGTATGATACCTATGCTTAGGTATTTTTCTTCCAACTTGATTAAAAAGGCTGAATGCCTGAACTTTTCAGGTAAACCTAGGCTTTCCAGTCCTAGTATTTCAGAATAAAAGTGCAAAAACCGTGCATCTTAAAAAGTGAAATGTAAGCTGACAAATCAAACCACAGTATTATTTTTAAAATTAGTCTTGGAAATTTTTTATTTTAATATGAATTTATGGTTTTGAACTGTGGGATATCACTGAAGATCTTGCCTGGCATTATAGGAAGAATGTGAATTCAACTCCAGAATTGGTGTGTACTACACCTTCATGGAAAACTCTTCAGTTCCTTGTCTACTGGTTATCCACATATGGGTTGGTCTGTCTCCATTTTTATTCTGTTTGCATAAAAATTTCAGAAAGTCCTGGAGTTGATGAAAGACTGAAGAAATCAAGGCCCAGAATTTTTGGCAAAACAGGCTTTCTGTTTTCCCAGCCAGCCCTTCTGGCAGTACTGAATTTCCTGGTTTAGAACCCCACTGGATTTGCTGTGCCCTTTGCTGCTCATAAATAGATGTTTCTTAGGGCCAAGAACTTGTGATCTCTCATGATTTTTACGTTCTCCATATGGTTTTCAGAGATAATTTAGATGTGGCATATAAATACTAGCAAGTTTTTAATCTAAATGTTTGCATTCCACTGTAAACTTTCTATGCAAACTTGTACTGAAAAGCTGTGAATGTCATGTTGCTTGCTTATAAGTTAGTGAACATCCTCCTGTTGAAATCTCTGTCACTAAATTTCTGCGAGTGAAAAGTCAGATAATGTATAGATTTACATGAAATGGGGAAAGGTGTCATAATCTTATAAAGCTAGCTTGTTCTGCACCATTATTTCCTCCACTTTGCAACTGTACTACCATGGAGGTTGGTTCAGTGCTACTGCTCAGCAGCCAGGTGAGACCAGGACCATGGTTGAGCTGCCACCCTAATCGATGCTTTTGGGGCAAATCTCAGGTTCGTTTATTGTCTTGAAACCTGTACTCTAGTGGTCCTAAAAGAAGCTATAAGTCAATAATTGCAGACAAAGTGTCTCCTGCACCCAAGCCACACCTAATTGGAGCCCAATATTGACTTTTACTGTAGCTTAGTCTGTCCTGAAGTAATGTTTTTGGCACTCAAGCAATTGCAGGCCGAGTGGGTTTTCTGTGAGCTCTAGAGGGTTTTGCCGCTTGGTATAGCAAGTGAGATGGTAAAACCTAGGGGAGGGTCTTAAGATAGAGAAAGAAAGAAAAAGCTCCAAGTAGCTCTTGACAGATGGTGCTCGAAAATGAGTATCTCTTTGGCACCATGAATGCTCCCTGAGGGGTTCTTCATTCTCTGGCTCTTTCTCTTTCTTTTTTCCCTTCGCTTGCTCCCTGACACTTCCCTTCATTTGCCGTAATTTAAATGAAAGCACAGAGAAGGCATATTTGGTTTTAATATGTAAAGAGCTACTCCTGGGTTTGAAGCAGCCATTTAACATGCAGGATGAGTGAAAAGAGAAATGGAGGCTGGGGCTGCTGGCTGTCAGTTCCTGCCACAGCAGTCGCTGCCATTGCTTGGCTGCTATCAAAGATTCATCAGGGGGGAAGTCGCTGCTTTGCAGACAAAAATAACAGATGGTCGTTCGTGTTTGCCTTACTCCGGGGGCCTTGCCACAATGCATGAGGTCCAAGAGAATTTGCATTACTGGGGGTGGTTGCTTTTTGTGCGTGTGTTCATGCATATTTGAACAGATTTTTTGGTTTGGGGTTTTATAAACTTGCTAATCAATTTAATGATGAACCTATAGATTTCCTGAGATGCTTACAGGATGTGTTGGTTTTGAAGTGAGTTTTAATTAAATTTTCCAGTGCTCATCCACAATTTAGCACTGTTCTGTTGCAAAACAAGCTTCTTGCCACAGGTGGCAGGGCATGGATGTGACTTAGAAAAACAGGCTCTCCCTGCTGCCAAGCCAAATAAACATGGTTCATTTTGGAAAAATACTGATCACATTTTTTGTCTTCAGCAAACTAAATACTGTGTAGGCAAAATAAATGTCTGTTTCAGTTGAAGATAAATAGAGCAGAATAAAATAATTAGGTTTTTAATTTTTTTTATATCTTTAACGTTAAACTTACAACTTTTTTTTAATTAAAACCAACTGGCTTTATCTTTACAGGAAAGTTCTGTTACTCAAAACTTAGCATCAAACTCCTCAAAATCAGGTACCTCTCAAATACTGTGTATGGCTAAGAAATGTGATCTTTAGTCTTTTTGTCTCCATTTTTTTAATATTATGGTTTCCTATTAACAATGTCTCATTTGGTATCCAGACTTCTTATATAACTTAGTTGTTGTCAGCTATCATCGAATGTATCTCTGAAGAATTGGCATTGGAAAGAAGCAAAGCTATTACTGTTCCCCCACTACTTTTGTCACTGTAGTAACAGTTTGCTATTAGATATTTTCAATTTGTCATGTCATAGAAGAGTTACCATTTTAACTGACAACTTGTATTTCTTGCATAAAGAAAACTTCCACTTACTGGGATGGTCTGTGGGCTCTTGTTAGAGCACGTGGCCAGATCTTCCTCATGCTTGCAGTAAAGCCCTTTCCATGGGTTGATCCTAGGAGGTGGTCAACAGCTCTGTAAAGCTGTTGTTCTCCTTTGTCCTTTGGGCTCTTGTTTTGTTTAGAGATTATTTGGGTTGATCTCTGCTTATATTATATTTGCATTCTATGAATATTGCCTCTGTGGGTCAGAAAAATATTGTTCCTTCTGTAATGTGCAATTTGGCTTCCAGCGTTTTTGCTTCTGTTCCTGAAGTTGTAATTGGCCTCAACTACCAGGGCATGATAGAAGCTAGCAATTCTAGCAGCATTTAATAATCTGAGTTACCTGGCTGCTCTGTCCTGCTGATGTATTCAGATGAACTGTCTGTCCAGGTTGGGTCAGGAAGGATTTAGTTCAGAAGAGAAATCACCATTGAGGGTTTATTTATTTTTGCTGGGTGTGTTTTGATTCTTTAAGCTGTTTGAAACTATTTTCTTCTCTTTCAGGCATACGAAGCATTTTGCAGTGCCCTCTGCATTTATTCTGTTCCTGTCGTGGTACTACAGACTTTACTTTTACTATAAAAATAGTGAAGTGATGATTTGTGTTCAGTGGGACATGGGGTACTTGGGGATTTTGTTCCATACTAGCCATGAAGTTCATAATTCTTAGCAATGGTATTCAGTGACACCATGGGTTTGGCTTCACTCTTTCTTTAGGTGTGCCTGTATATGACTCCAGCAGATAAAGACACCATGAAGCCTGTAAGACAATATGGCATGTGAAAATTGTAATGCTTGGACTTAATAATTTTTCATGCTGCCGATGACGGATTGGAATAGTACAGAAATGTACCATGTTAAGGATATTTTATTTAAAATAAGTTGGGGTTCTTTTCTGAAAGAAAACCAAAAAGAACATGAGACTCAGAGTCTCTTGAGTGGAAAACTTCATGTTCATAGCTTTCTGATTTCTAACTCACTGAACGTTTTTCCTTCGGTAAGAATATTTTCATGGAGATATTTTTCCCTTCATCATGATGTACCATATGATAGGATTGCTGAAATACGTGATGCATGCATTATTTCCCTGGTACAGGCAGGCTGTAGTTCTGAGTTTTTTTCATACAACTAATCCTCTGCTATGTGAATTATAGCTAGGAAAGCTTCATACTTTTAAGGCAAGAGAAGGGCAATAAAACAGGGTCTTCCAGCCACTGTGCAGGTGTTTCCTGGACTTAGTAGTAGAAAATTAGAGAATTGGGCAGATGTTACTGGAGAACTAGATGCAATGGGTTATGAAAGCAGAAAATAAAAATAATTGAAGACTGGTCTCCCTGGTTTTCACTGGCAACTACACAGAGCATGCAGCATGTATCATATGACTATTTTCATTGCTGGTCTTAGCAAGTTAAAACTGTTTTCCTTTGGCCACGGAAACAAGAGGCATTCATAGGGTGCACTAAATTTCCACCCTGCTACAAGTGCTTATCTTCATTTAATACCAAATTGTGACTACAGCTTTGAAACAGTTCGTGGTTTTTTGTTTTTTTTTTTAAAATCGTGGTCACAATGTTAGTTTGCTTATTTTCTGAAGATGTCATTAAACACTTGTGTTGCAACACATGGAGAGGCTTTGATTTACTTTCTCTGTTAGATCTAAAGGAAGCTTCTTACAAAGATGAGTTTGTCCACCTCAACTTCAGTGAAAACTTCTAGTCTGGGAAATTCTCCACAAGATCTGTGCCACAGTGTGTTACTCTGCCTCTGGGAACAGTCTTTTTAAATAGATTTTTTTTTTTTTTTGTTAAAAAACCCCACTACTTTAGAGTATATATGTGAGTGTGCAGTTAACATGGAGTGTGTTTATATTCAGGAACTGCAAAGCGTACCCTATTGCAGGAGCAATGATGAGGAGTAAACCTGAGATCTAGACCCAGTCTGTTGTTTGGCTCCAGAGGGATTGTGTCTGAGGCAGAAGAATTTTATGTGTATTTGGTGAACTTGTGCCCACCATGCTGGCTGTGCGTGTTTGGGATCCACATGTAGGTGGATGTGGTAGTCATGTATGGTACGCATTTCATACCAAGACTGTGTGTGCGCCAAGGCTGTGATTCTTCTCAGGTTGCTTTAATTTTGAAAGAATACTGAGCAAAAGTTGGTAATAAAGCCCTATGCTAAAAACTTTGATTTCTTGTTATCAAAGAACAGCAGTGAGGCTCTGTAGCCTGTCAGGAACTTGTGGATCCTGACTCCTGTCATCTGTCTGCTTTTAGAAACAATCGCCTCGGTCTGGGAATCATTCAGAGAAAGCTGCAGGGATAACTGAGTCTAAAATACTATACCTGCATCTGCTTGGGAGCTTTTGGTATGATGTGGTTTTCCTCTTCTCATGAATGGCCAGTATGGCCACTACTTGCTTCCTACATGCCAGAAGAGAAGGAGTTAAGATGTGCATTGATAACTGGGTGGTGGTTGGCTTGTTTGAATTTAGGAGTGAATTTCATGCTAATGCAGTGTCTATTCAAGCATGGCTGAAAATGCATGTAAATTGGGTTAGATTCTTTAGTGTGGCTGGCTGATTCTCAAGTGAATTTTGTTAGATGAACTGTGTAATCAAGTCATTGTATTATAAAGCTACGAGACGTACTCCATGTATAGATGTTTGGTAAATGAAAATTATTACTGTAATTTTGAGCTCAGTAGACCTTTTAACGTTAGAAGGAGAAAGAGGCTGGCTCTCTGTGGTGGTCACTGTGATGAGGGCCAAGATAACCTATCAATAAAAACCTTTGGGCTTTATTTTTAGATACGTAGAAGCATGGTCAACGGGTAAAGTGCTTTTTGCTATGTTAGTCAAGGTTTTCTTTAACTCTATAAACAGCTAAATTAGTTGAAAACACAGAATAACATAGTTGGAGGCTTGTTTGCCCAGTGATGAAATTATAGCTCTTTCTAACGACGCTGATATATTTAGGATTTTTAAACCCTGCTTCTGGCTCGCACATAGCTATGAGCAATTTTTAAAACTATTTTAAGTGTGACTAAGAGTCAGACTGATGCTTAGTAGCACCAGTGAGGGGCTACTTAGGGTTGTATATATTTGATTCTGTTATTCTTTGTTGCATGCAGTTGTTGTTACAACTCAAGTATATATCCAAGACTTCAACACTTCAGGTTCTAAATCACTGGAATCTGTGGTGCTTGGCTAAATACATTAGAAGGAAAGAGTTTTTGAGAGCTGTTTGAAAGTTTGATATTTTGGCAAGAATTTCATGGAAAAAATACTGGTTTCTTTTTTTATATGACCATTTACAAACTTTCCAAACTCTTGTACTGAAAAAACCCCTTACTGATATCCTGAATCCCAGGAAAATTCAAGCAATCTTTAGTGTCAGTACTCATTTAATCCAAGTATAAAAACACTTAAAAAAAAAAAAAAGAAACACACACACAGGAAAGCAGAGTTTCCAACACTTTTTTTTTTTTTTAAAAAAAAAACCAACCCAACTTGAGCTCACTTCGCTCCACAGCAGACAAACACATTGGCTTGGTCTAGAATTCAGACACCCAGGTTTCATGCCTCTCTTCAAATAAGGCAAATTTTTGCTCCCTTATGTGGAAACTTTCCAAGGAAATGCCTGGGTTTTGGCAAGGTTTTTTGCCCCTAAAATACTGGGGTTTTTTTCTGTTTTGGTTTTTTTTTTTTCTGCTCTAATTGGAAGAGATACTAAACCCATCTGCACACAGATGAGTCTTCAAGCATTTAATCTTCCTTGTCAAAGTAGTGTTGGCTGCCTTACTGTTTGAATACTTGTAGAGTGTTTCGTGACCCTGAGGTGAGAGGATATTAAGTGTATTTTGGTGTAACTTGGCCATTTATAGTGTGGTCAAGAGGATAAAGCTTTGTGAAATCTTCCAAGAACCTACAGCCATTATTGGCTTACTTTTTTTTTTTTCCTCCTACTCTATGTAGAAATCGTTCTCTTAAAAAACCCAAACTACCCAACCAAAAGAAGCAAAACAAACAAGAAAAAAACCTGAGAGTGGTGGGTGCTCCCCAAGTTCTAGATACTGAAGGCCACAGCCAGTGTTTGTCATTCCAGCAATGTTGTGGCAGTACCATTTTCAGTTGCATTGTGTTCTTGATAGGGACCCATGTTTGACTAAAATGCTGCTATTTTAAGAAAAAAAGAGCTTTTCTTAATTGACACGCCAGTTTAAAGAGCATGATTTGTGAATGTTGTAAGACAGATGTTCTATATAACCTGCATTCACATACTAATTGGGAGTCCAAGCCCTATCCCAGAACACCCTGGAAGGTTCTGCTTGGGTACAGCATCTCTTGTCAAATGAGTTTACAACCTAAGCTATGACTCTGAACCTCTTTGAGTTTGGTCTGACTTTCTCTAGGTGGTGTCTCATCTTTTTGTATCATCTCTGTAACTGCCATATGTGTTTGATTCAGCTGGAATCAGTAACTTGGAAATTTTTAGTTAATAGCAGATGCTTCATAGGAACAGGAAGCCCTCCAAAAGGCACAGGGAGTAACTTCCCAGGCAGTAGAAGGAACTCTTGTGGTTATGATGTGAAGAAAAACTGTTGTATATAGGTCAGCAAAGTTTGTCTCTAGCTAGCCTGGGTTAGATAAAACCATGGCGAGTTCAAACTGTGGACCTCTTCATTTATGCTGAAGGCTCCGAAATAATTCGGAATCAACTATCAAACTCTATAGGAGCGATCCTATTTACCACAGGTGTAAAGTACCTCCTTTTTGTGACGACTGATAGAAATTGCTTTGCACTAGATGTATGTTGCCTGGTGTGCTGTCATAAGGGTATGCAGAAGCTGCTAGAAAACCTAAAGTAGAAAATCTGACAACAGGTAAATTCTAAAATATCTGCTAAATGCTGGAGATCACTCCTGCAAGTTCTGTGCAGTAAATCAAGACTGAAGCAACAAAGCATCAAATTCTTGTCAAAGTGTCTTGATAAAATGGTTTTATCAAATCATTTTATGTTCATGGCTGAACCTTGTAATAAAAGCTCCAGACTGGGTCTTGTCATCTTGTTTACTTCTTGACTGCACCATAAATCTCCTGCATGTCCTTGGGGGAGTTGCTCAATATAACCCTCTCAGTTCTCTACTAGTGAAAATACGACTATACTTTTCCTTCTGTTCCCCATTTTGTCTGAGACGTTAGCTTCTTGAGTGGCCGTTATTTCCATAATGCTCCAATGGATTTCTCATTCTACTTACAGCTTGTATGAAATTATTTTTTAAAAGTTATTTTACATCATGTCATGAAATCACATTATTCACCTATCTGTTTTTATAAGGAGTCTTAAAAATATGTTGGTTTTCTATTCACTCCCCAGCTTTGTATACCACAGTTTAAATGAAAAAAATGAAATAAAAGTTATCTGTCACAATGGTGTCTTGTTGCAAGGAATTGATTGTGTTTAGTCAAGCTTTTTAGATAAACTGAAGGAATGTGTAATTCTCTATGCTTTCTCAAAGCGCAGCAGCCTGCAGACCATAGGAGTATATGAACAGGTTGTAGAGAGTGTGAACAAGTTGATCTGTTCACAGAATTAAAATTGGGAAAACCAAATGTTCGGATATCAGAAAAGCCTTTTGTCTCCCTGCATTTGTGTTTTCCAGCTCTACAGTGCAGTTGTTTCTGTTTCTTCAGGATCTTATGAGACGTGTTCAGGTGTTGGTTATAGACTGCCCTGGGTTCGGGTACCACCAAACACTGTGTTCATTCATATGTAGGAATTTGAGATGGTACTTGTGAACTCAGAATATAACTGCCTCTTCAATTTAGAACGTTTACAACCTGAATGCATGGTGGTGATAGATCTGGCAGGGATAGAGTTAAAGGCTTTAACTTCCTCTCTCTAGACCACCAGATGCTTTTCAATGTGCTAACAAGGATGGGTGGATTAGCAGGTGCTTCATGCAGGAAGGCTAATGAGGTTCATTGGCAATTGGGGATATGAAACAGCAGGGGAGAGGAGTAGGAGAGATTGGGGTCTGGAAGAGAGCAATGGTGGGGTTTCTGGCTGAATAAGACTGCCCAGTCTATGCTGCAGCTGCCTTCTTTTTTTGTTCTGTAGCTAACAAACTCTTCTTATATATGTTACACTCGTATGCCATTGGTGATGAATACTGTGGAGTTCTTTCTCCTTGCTTGTGAACACTGGTGTCTGTGAATTAATTGCTTTGTCATCCCTGGACTGCAATTCTTACCGTCTCATTGCAGTTTTGTGTAATTGTGTTGCCTGTGCTCGTTTTGTGCACGTTCAGTAAGTAGCTTTGTCCTGGGAGAGGTTGTGCCCTAAACTGCCAATGACTCACCTTAATAGGGTGGACCACAGATGGCGCAAGTTTCTCTTCCAAAGTTCCTCTGCTCCAGCTGGGCTGTCAGGGTGAGTTAACCAGATTAATTTGGTCAGCACAGCTGAGTCAATTGTGATGGTACTGGAGTCGGTGGAAGGCACTAAACAGAATAGCTCTGCCAAATCCCTAACTGTTCCGATCCCTAACTGAGGGATCTGCCTATCCTCTCCCTCAAGAAAGGAAAGTTTTAAAATCTCTTTTACTTCTCAGACTTTTTTTTTCTGGAATCAAATGAAATTGTTTTTACTTTCTTCCCCACCCACGTAAAAGCAGAAGTTCTTGCAAGGCATTTCGTAGATGCCGGAGCTTTACTTGCAGGCGGTAAGAAAACTTAAGTCATGACAGGGTCATAAGATATGCTGCTCTATCAAACTGAAATGCAAATAGAAATATCTCTCATCAAGAAAGACTTACTGCCTGCCTGGTTTCCAGAATAAGTCCATTATAGTTATGTTTAGATTACAGAAAATAGTCTTGAAAATCTTCTGAAATCTCTGATGTATTAGAGGAAGTATATGTTTTCAGATAGACAATGGTAATAAAGATGCACAGTTTCTCTTCTAACTCAGCTGTACTGTTCTTTTAATTAGCCTCAGTCTGCCATATTGAGGCTAAATCAATTATAGCTTTCTAATTCTTCTAACCAATAGTGTCAAGACTACTGTATCCAAATGGTCATATTTTCTTACAAATGAATGCTGCTTTATTGAATTTCTTAGGTTTAGAAAATAGGAAAGATTAAATTGTTATTGCTGAAAGATGAAGAAAAAGAACAGTAGGTAAACCCAAGAGCAGGATTTGCCACAGCTTTGTCTGCAAAATACTAGCAGTGTAAACAGCTGAAGTGTGTGTGTGTGTGTGTGCATTCCCTTATTTTCTGTGTGCGTGTATTTCCCTCTGTGGCTAGACAGCTGCCTGGTGGTTCTGCATTTCCCTGTGCTGCATTGTGCAAACTGAGCAAGCCTTGAGTGGCTGTGGACCAGATATTAAGTCTTTTCCAGTTTGGGATGTGTCAAATGACTTGGTTTTTTTGGTGCAGATAAACATTTAAGATGTTTTCCAGGAAAAAGAATATATAGATTAGATTTGGCTTTCAAATGGTTTGTTAGGCCCAGGTCTAGGGATGAGAAGCCTTATAGAACATACTGGCTATTGCTGAGATCCATAAGGTCCTCAGTTTAGCCTGAAGTCTCGTTTGTTTTGGTTTTTTGTTTTGTTTTAGTTGGTTTTTTTGTTTTTTTTTTTTTTAAATTTTGGGTCCAGTGATATCTAGAGATATCTAGGCTAGGATTTGATTTAATATGGGTAGCTGCTTCTGGACTAGAGTTTATCTCGGGCTGTTCAGATTCCTGAGATGACCCAAAAAGATGAGAGTTAGCAACACGAGAGGAATAAAGATGACACATGTGACCCAGCTGGTTCATGTGACTTGAGCCTCAGTGCTGCATGGCAAGAAATGCATGAATATAGAAAGTGTGTCAGCAGACAAGGCTGATGATGCTAATGAAGAGTGGCAGTTCCACATCTCCAGTGCCAAGTGCATTACTGAATTATTCAGTCCCTTGTACTGTACACTTTGCTTCAGTTTCTCTTGGAAAGGGATTTATTAGTTGGCACAGTGATTCTATTACTGTCCTTCTCACAGCTTGGCCATAGGAATGCAATAGGGTGTGCTTGGGAGCAGGAAAGAGATTTATAGGACGCAAAAGCAACCCTGTGCTTCCATCTATTGTAGATTCTATGATGGATTCTAGGAGCTACTCTAGTTTACAGCTGAGAAGGAAAAAAGTGAGAATGCCTATTCAAATCAACACCTCACACAGCAGTGCTTCTCAATGCATGTTATTCGGAACGTACATTCTTGTAAGGAGAAATATTTTTTTAGACTGTGGATAATCCTCTATCCTCAGGAGTTTTTCTTGGCATTATGTATTGCCATGAGCTCAAAATTCCACCCAGTCAGCTCTTCCTGTAATCTTCAGATTTTGCAGTGAATTTGGGCCAATTAACATGAGAACCCAGGTGTCTGAATGCAAAAAAAAAAAAAAAAAAAAAAATCTAATTCTTTTGAAGCACAGTTGACAGTTTAAATTTACTGGGCTCCAACTTTGGAAAAAGCACAATAGTTCCCACAGTGGAAAGCATCCTCGTGCAGGAACTCTTAAGACCTATCAAGTCCTCCTTCCAGATGCTGAGCATCTATAGGAAGTATGCTGGGTTTTTTTTCCGTTCAAGGCAGCTTACTGAGTATTGAGAAAGGAAGCAGGGTTTGTGTTAAGGGTCATGGCTTCAGTTATTCCTCTGATTCTGCCACGGACACCTTAATGTGCAGCAAATCATGGGACCCTTTTTTGTGTCATCTTGTACTTCACAGAGGGCTTTTGCGAGGAGCGTGTTCACTTGTTCATGGAAGTACAGCCTGTTTCTTTAGATCGTGTTGGTGTATTGCTGTTTTGAAAAGTAATCTCAAACTATAGTGGACAACGCTGAGAGAAGACTGGTCACAAGCACCTTGAGCTGCTTCCTTGATCTTACTGAGATAATGTAGTCTCGCAGTATTTCTGTAGATTTACCAAAAGTTATTCAAGTTATGGGCATGTCTTGGTAACAGGGGAATGGTGATCTTTCTTCCCCATTGTGCGGCTCTGAATAATGTTTTCAAAGCCCTTTGAGAGCCACAGAATGATGAGTAGATACTATGTTTACTTGTTGATTTATCTCATTAAGAATAATACCCATTGCCTCTCTTCCAGAAGTATTTTTTTTTTTATGTGGAATACTTCTGTTTTCTGTTAATGCTTTAATTTTCTTCAGTGGAAGAGGGGTGAGAGCCTAGGCTGTATATACTTGCTGTTTCCTAGAAAAGGAGGAGTCTGGGTGGAGGTGAACCAGAATTTACAATGATGGAACTGTTGATCTTGAAGTGGTAGACTTGATAAGCTATAAAGGAGAGTGGTGGTGGTTTTTTTTCCTCTTTAGGCTGTATTTGAAAATATACACATACTGTTCAGCAAGACTTCAATGTCTTGTTTAAGAAGAAGTAGTAGTAGGTGGATTTGTACCCTAAGCAAGAAGAGCCTGTGGGTTTGTATAGCCTGGTGGGTAACTCGGTGTGAGCTCCTACCAATGCTATTCTAACTGGGTTAGTAGGGCTGCTCTTTTCTTTGTCAATATTGTTAGGCTCTTACATGCAAGATATAGCCTTGTGTTCTGCTAATGGCAGCATTTTGTGTATAAGTTTCTTTAATTACTTTGAATTAACAACATCAGTGCCCAGATCTCCTCCAGAATTTTTTGCTATTCCTGCCTTTTCAGTTGTCTCCATACATCCGACTTTGGGGGTGTCCTTCTCTGACTTTGTTCAGTAAACAAGTGAGGAGATTACATTGAGTTACCCAAGGGTTGCATTCAGTCATCTGTTCAAGCGGATCCCTGGCTCACTGAGTTGCTCTTTGATTATGCAGGGTTGTGGGGTTTTTTTTTTTTCCATTTCAGATAAACTTTTTTTTTCCTCATACAGGGAGCTTTTTACACCAGGCTTTCTTCTGTCTTTCCATATTGTTACAAAACTTGGAGGGAAGTGTATGGTAAAAAACAAAAGGGAGTTGAGGCAGCATACGAAATGGCTGTAAGAACTTTAGATACAGAAGCATGGGGAAAAGCGAACAGCACTCCCCCATGGGTAGATGGAAAATGACTGGGGATTGGGGAGGAGGGTTATATTCCTCAGTTATAATCCTCAGCTGGGCTCCTTAGAGCCAAGATCAGAGTAGTGCACCTTATGCAGGAAAGCACTTTAGTTTAAGTCTCATTATATTCAATTGATGCTGGCTGTGGAGGAGAGCAGAGGTAACCTGCTAGCTTTGAAAGAGAGAGCTCAGGTATTAGAAGCAATTGAGGCACAGAGCATCATCTGACCTGCTGAGAGCAACCTTGTTTCTGGTACCAAACTAGTATGTAGCTTCTTAAATGCAAGTTCAGGTGTTCCTCCACTTTAGGGCAGTCAGTAGTTTAGACTAATCCTCAAGCATGTGCTTAAGTACTTACCTACATGAGGGGCAAGCAGCATGATAAACAGTGAAGAAGAAAGGACAGTGCTCTAGAGGAGTTGACATCATGTGGTGACCCATGTCTGTTCAAGTAACTGGGTTTTTTATGGTGCTGACAAGGTCAGACATCTAGGGTTAACTAATCCACGGTTGCTGAACTGGGAGCTGTATCCCATACCACAGTGGTTCTGTGGTCTCTGTAATGCATTAGGGACTTGGCGTGAGCTCCAAGTGTGCTGCAATGGCTAAATGTCTAATGTGGTCCTTGGACAGGTGAATAGAGGAGAATAGCGATTAGGGATGACATTATGTATTCATGCACAGTTTGGTACAAAATTCCAGGCCAGTACTGGAATGCTTTGTGCTTGAGCCACACTTTCAATAGGACACTGAGGAGAGGAAAGGTATGGAAAAGAACCATGATGTATTTGAAGTCTGGTCCTCAGTGAGAGATTTAAGGAAAATTACATGTTTGAGTGGTCAGGAGAATTAAGCAAAACCTTGCTGGCTATGTTGTGGTACCTTCACTTGGAGGAAATTCTAGAATAATAAATACTTTTTTTTTTTCCTTCTAACAGGAAAAACATACTAAGTGCAGATGTCTGAAAGCTGAACCCAGGAAAACTCAAATTAAAACACTGAACACAAATTTTTGCTAGGTGAAGTTGGATTAAAGTGTCAGGAGAATTGTGGTGTCTGTTTCCCTTAATTCACTCAGGTTAAGACTAGAAAGTATAATTTGATTGAACAAGTTTCTGGCTTAAAAGTATAGGTAATTGGTTAAAATTTTAAGTGCTATCCCAAGCAGGAAATTATATTACTCTGTAATGACATTCTTTGGTTTTAATATGTCTGATCAGTTGGGGGAAAAAACCAGAACATTTTTCTCTGTCACTAAGCAATTACACTTCATTAGAGTTTGATCTGGAGAATAAAAACATTTTTGTTGGTTTTTCTGTAGCGCTTTTGTATTTAAAGAAAGCCTGAGTTTCTTTATGCAGAGACATTCCTATTCTGTGAAAAGGTAACATCAAGAGAAAGCATCTTGTGTGTGCAGGCATACTGTTTATTTTAATTTGAAAATGCTTTTCAAGAAGCTGTGTTCTAGCAATGGATTGCTGCATAGCTGATAGCTCAGGATCAGGAATTGAGGCCTGAAGCTCCTTGGAGAAAGGTGTATGGTGTTTGTTTACCACCTACTGCTGTTCTTTTGAAACACATCTGTGAGTGGAATATTCTCAAGGGATGTTTATAAAATAAGCCAGGAGCCTGTCAGCCACTCAGCCTTTTCTCTGTGTTCTGGTGAATGTTTCATTTCCTCTGTGTTTTCCTATCCCTCTTGTAAGATAAAGATAATCTGAAACCCACAGCAATGCAGACAATTATCTGGCAGCTGGGAACCTGACAGCCCAAGTATCCTTTTATGAAGAGAACTGGCCCTGGCAAATATCTTTATGTGCTGGGGAACTCTGTTCATGCTGTCTTGCTGAAGTACTGGGAGCCTCTTACAGGCTTTAATCATGCAGCTCCTAGATAATGTTTGCTCGTTATTAAAGGCTCCTTCCTTAAGTCCTCAGCTTTGTACAGATTTCTGTAAAGTGTTTTACCATGCTGGCCTTAGAGGGTTTTATTGGCTCTGACTTTATGGAAGCACACAATGAGTAAACTACTTCTGCTTATATATGATTCGTTATTTGCCACTGCTTCTTTCAGGAGCTCTTTCATTGCTGCTCCGAGAAGAGTGCCCCCATTCTAAAGATCAGCAATGGCATTTGTTCATCAGGAGTGGAAGAACTGTGTCTTTAGTGGGGGGGGGGGGGGGAAATCAACAATCTGATACCGATAGTCAACTTTCATGGCACCTCCTGCCTGATTGGAAGAAGAGCATTACTACATGGTAGTGCATTTAAGCTTTGAACTATGGATCTGGACATCCTTACTCAACTCTGGGCTTAGTTACACATAGGCTTTATACTGGATCTAATCTTAATTGTGTTTTGTTAGTAAACTTCTAATTGAAAATTATAAATTATCCAATTAAAAATGTCCTTTTGTAAAACTTGGCTCTGAACTTCTGCATGATTCTGTTTCAACCATAGTTTGTCTGCCTTAGCAGGTTACAGTAACAGCAAGGAAACTGTTTCTTTCATGCTAAATAAAATGGAAGTAGGTACAACTATTTATATTTAGTGTTCTCTTTAGGCAAATGATGAATTTCATTTACTTGTATTGCACCTCAGGGGTATTCTGTAACTCACTGGGTATTTTCTGCATCCTGCCCTAGGCTTCAAGGGTGAGGGGAAAAAAAACCCAAACCCACAAAAAACAGCCCTAAAGCCCCAACCCAACCAAAAAAAACCCCAAACAACCCTCTCCACAGAACACCCACAACCCCCCTTCCCCCAAACCCCAAATAAACAAAAAAACTCTAAAAAAAAAAAAAAAAAAAAAAACAAAAAACCACCAAAAAAACCAAAAAAAACCCCACCAAACACCCCCCCCCCAAAAAAAAAAAAAAACACCAAACAAAACTTGATCTGAAGTAGAAACGCTGAAACTTGCACGAAGAAGGGGGGTGGTGGGGAAGCAAAGGACCCAAACCAAGAGGAGTGCAACTTTAGCTATTTGATGTCTAAGTCAGTAAATGGTAAGTGTTTTAAAAACATTTCCCCCCCGCCCCAAGCAAACAAAAAGAAACAAACCCAAGACCCTCAAAGCAAACAACCCAAACCCCCACCACAACGCAACACCGTCTTCTACTGAACTGAGCACACTCTTTTGTTGTTTCGTTGAGAAGTGCTGTGTCCACAACTTCTTCCAAACATTAACCTGGAATAACCTGTGCTCCAGGGAAGCACCCAGAGAAAAGGAAGGGCAGAGTCACGAAATATACCCAGGCACGCAGAGCTCGCTCCTGATGAAAAGTGGGTTTGGTAGCACCAAAAGCACGTATTGGGCAGGCTTGACTTCAGTGAGTGCCAGTGTTGCACGGATCCGTGTAAAATTGAGCCCAGGCAGCCCCCTGCCCTACTCTGGGCCCTGGGGGCAGCAGCCAACCTGCGCCCCTGGAGTTGGGCATCTCACAGGGTGCTGGCTGGCAGGCACCACCCCGGGGCTGGGGAAAGGAGGCAGTGCCAGAGAGGAGCTGCAGAGCACGGGTGAGGGCTGTCCTGGGTGCTGGGCTGGAGGGGAGTCCTCCCTCCTGCAGCCCACTTGGGCAGGTGAAGGCCTGGAGCAGCCCCGGGGCGAGGGCTGGTCAGGGCAAACCTGTGGGTGCCCTTGGGGCCATGGTGGTTGGGGGCCTCAGGGCTGTGTAAGGGTCTGGTGTTTAAATGGAGACACGGTGGTGAAGGCTGGCTGTGCTGGCCTAGAAGGGGCAAAGGAGGGGGGAAGCTGTGGGCTCCCCACAAGCCTGGGGGGACAGTGGGTGGGCTGGGGCTGCTCTGCACTGTGCCGGAGCTGTGTCTGGCCTCACCCTGCTGAAGTGGGCTGGATGGGTCCCTGGGCTGCCACTGACTGCTGCAGCATAAGCAAGAGTCACTTGATAGGCGATGAGAAAACACGCTCCGTGGCTGTGTAAGCGAGTTTGATTGTGCTGCTTTTGTGCTGCGTGTTAATGTGTTTGCTTTATGTCCTAAGCTATTATAAAAACTTCCATTTTGGTTTGGGAAACAGACGTGATATGAGGAAGTAGTTTGCTCAAATCCTCTGTTAGCATGTCCAGTGTCCCACTGCAGTTTTCTATCCTACGGGGAAAATTATTAGTGGGCCTCTCACTGCAAGAAAGATGTTGCATTGCTGGAATGTGTCCAGAGGAGAGCAACAAAGCTGGTGAGGGGTCTGGAGCACAAGTCATACGAAGAGCGGCTGAGGGAACTGGGATTGTTTAG
>BOSO01000488.1:0-102563 GCA_018403395.1 Gorsachius goisagi
CCCGGCCCCTCAGTCCTGCCCCGGACTCCTCAGGGCCCCTCCCCGGCCCCTCAGTCCTGCCCCGGACTCCTCAGGGCCCCCTCCCCGGCCCCTCAGTCCTGCCCCGGACTCCTCAGGGCCCCCTCCCCGGCCCGAGGCCCTGAGGACAGGGGCAGGCCTGCCTCCACAGCAGCGACCTCCCGCCCTCCCCTTTCGCCACTCGGCCCTCACCGGCTGGGCGGGCCCGGGGGACAGCGGGACGCGGGACTGCCGCTCTCCTTCTCCCCCGGCGGACCCAAGCGGGAGCAACCACCGCCAGCCGCTACTTCCGGGTGCTGCGCTCGCGCCGGCCACGTGACGGCGGGGAGGAGCGCGGGCAGAGCGGCAGGCCGCCATTGCAGCCGAGGCGGAAGTAAGCGCTTCCGGCGCCATCACTACCGAGGCAGACATCACGTGCCCCCATGGCGAGGCGATGATTGGTCGGCGGGCTGGGAGGGGCCGCGGCCGCCATTAGCGCTCCTCAGGCGAGAGCCTCTGAGGAACCGGTTGTTGCTGTTGTCCTGCTGCTCGGCCGGTTCTTCACGGGGACAGGGCTTTAACGTAGAAAAAAAGGCACGGTAGTTCTCTGATAGTGTTTTATTCCGCTCTCTGCCGCCGCACTGCTTGTCGCAGGCGTCACTGTGACCTGCTCCTGCCACCCAGCGGGGGAGAGCGTCATTTATTTTGATATATGTGAGAAATCCCGAGTGATTTCAGTGAAAACACTGGTGAGTGAAACGGCGTGTGTTCAGGTCGGGGGCTTATGTGTAATGTAGTAGGTTTTATTCAGCTCTCTTGATCTGGGGGTGGTGCAGCGCTTGCTTGGCCGATATGCAATCTGGATCTTTTCATCAGCTGGGTCTATTGAAACAAAGTTGATTTTAAAAAAGCTGAATTTAAGGCTATGTAAAGAACTGAGTTACATCAGGTGGGTTGGAAGGTGTAATAGCACTGCCAGCCTCTTGGACATAAACAAATATTTGCAGGTAAAGCTCTGAGATGAGAAAACTCTTCATTCACTCAGATAGTTTTTCATCAGCGACATCTTACTGGTTTATTTTCAGTGCGCTGCGTTGAAGAGGACGCTCAGAAGGGCAAGCTGAGATCACCACTCATGGCTGTGGACCTGGTAATGCACCTGTATTCGTGGCACCATGCAACTGGTACCTGCTGGGGATGCCACCGCTGTCCCCTCCCGTGCTTTCCTAAAGCGTAATTGCAAGGCAAACCGTTTCTGTTGACAGGCATCGGTACGGCCCCGAGCCTGACCTGCTGTTCCTGCCTAACTCCCTCAAAAAGATCCTGAAAACAAACATGGTGGTGGATTTAATGCAGATTAAAATCAGATCGGCAGCTGTCTGGCTGGATGGAGGTGGTGGCGTTAAACCTGTATTTTACAAGGGTTCAAATCCTTCTGGATCTTGGCAGAAATTAAAAATGCCGGGCAGCGCGGCGTGTCATCCGTCATTAGCATGGTCTGATGGCGTCTGCATCTCAGGGTAGCTGAGGGGAGCGGCAGGGGAGGTGTTCCTGTCTGCTGATCGCTCCCCTGAAGACCAACTGGGATCAATTAAGTCCCTTTAATTGGTACCCCACAAAGAGGAGATGAAGATGAGTTGAAAGAAACCAACCCATAGATGGCCTGTCAGTTGTAGGTGCGTTCCCCATCACATATGTCTAAAGGATGTGTTTGATTAGGTAGCATATGTATTTGTGCGTGATGTCCCCTGCCTGAAGGTCAACTCACTGAGACGAGGCATCGTTTTCATCTCTCCCCCCGAGTTGCTTCGTTTCGCCTAAAGTTTTCAGCTGCTGTCGCAGTGTGATTTTCTTCGTGAAAGGCTTTTTAAAAAAAATTATGCCTGGGATCCAAGGGAAGTATTTTCCTCACGTTGTACTTAGGAAGCGGAATGAAAAGGCAGGAATGGCCCGAGGTGACGGTGTGTACGGAGGAGAGCAAGGGAGGCCCGGGGGACTGCCGCTGCCCGGACTACACTTCCCATGATGCAACGCGGCAGGGCCGCCGGCAGCCTCCCACCCCTCCCCGGCACTACATCTCCCATGAGGCCTCGCGCGCCCGCCGGGATGGCAGCGGGCGAGGCGTCCCGCGCGCTGCCCGCTGGGAGCGGTAGTCCACCGGGTGAGCGCGGTGACGGCGGGCGGGCGCAGCGCGCTGCCGTCACTGAGGCGGCGCCGAGCGGGGGAGGGGGTGTTTACGGCGCGGGTGGGGCGCGCAGCTCCGCCGCC
The DNA here is from genome assembly GCA_018403395.1 of Gorsachius goisagi. Classification (NCBI taxonomy): domain Eukaryota; kingdom Metazoa; phylum Chordata; class Aves; order Pelecaniformes; family Ardeidae; genus Gorsachius; species Gorsachius goisagi. Next base: position 2,266 of record BOSO01000488.1, read on the forward strand.
AGCGAGGCCTAGTCGGCGGCGGGGGGAGCGGGCTGGGCCCGCGGCTGCACCATGTCCGCCTGCCACAGCTGCGCCGCCGCCGCCCGCCTCCTGGGCTCCACGCTGCCCTCCGCGCGGAGAGGTAACCGCCGTTCTCCCCTCGCCGTCGCCCGGCCCGAGGCTGCTCCCCGGCGGGGCTGGGCCCTCCGTCCCGGGGCCCTTACAGGGCCGGAGTGCGGCGGCCCCTTCCTCTCCCCGCCGCCTCCCTGAGGGGAAACCCTATTCCCTCCTGCTGCCGGGCGGCTGTCACCGCTCCGCGCCCCTCCAGCTCGCCTCTGCCGCTGGGTCCCGGGCGCGGGGCCCGCCGCGTCGCCGCCGGAGCGGTATCGGTGGGGCTACGAGCCCTCCCGCGGCCCGGCAGTGGCCGGCTGGGGAGTTCGTGCTGCACCGCTGCGATAAGGGCTCCCGTTGGGCAAGGGGCGGCTGCTTAAGCCTTCTTTTTTCTTTTTTTTTTTCCATTAATCTTCTGCTGGTGACACCCTGGGCGGTGTGAGGGGACGGCCGGTGGTGTCTCAGGACTCGGGGCAGTACTACGTGGTGCGAAGTTCTGGAAAATCAGCCCGCACTGGAGTATCTTTTGGGAAATGTAATGCGAGAGTACAGTTTATTTCAACGGGAGTGATTTTCGGCAGCAGTTGTCCAGCGCGTGTTACCCTTCAGCGCTAGTAAATGAGCTTAATGAGCTGGCTGATTAGAAGCCTACCTTTCTTTACAACCTAAACTTGAAATACTTCGCATAAAAGCTTGCTAAGCTAGCAAAAAGTAATTATTTCTAATTTGGTAGAAGGGTGAGGCTGTACAAACCACTTACTGGAGGAAGGCTGTTACTTTTTTTACTATTTTTGTCCTTTTCATCATCATCTTGTATGTAGTGAGAGCTGACATACCGTGCGCTGCTTTTGGTGAAAGGCAGACCACCCCCAAATTGTGCTGAAAATTTCTGCTGTTGCCCCATTTGCAACAGCATTTTGAATGATTGTACCCTCAGCAATAGGCTGATGAGTCAGAGATGATTTATTGCCTTCGAGAGGTGAGTTAACTCATGGCAGTTGCCTTTACATTTACATCTCTGACGTCACCTGTGCTGAAAAGTTTAAACCAGTACTTTCATCTCCAGCCTCTCTGGCCTCATGTAAACTCACTCAAAGTATAAACTTTAAAGCAAGTGACATTCTGAATTAGCTTCAGAATTACCTTTTTTTTTAAAAAAATTGTATTTTTTGGGTCAGAACTAAGATTTAAGAGGCATATGTTAAAGAAGAAATCAGATTAAAACACTGATACAGAGTAATAAGATTATTTTCCATGAAAGTTCTGTAAAAAAACCAACGACCCTTACTGTGGTGTATTTTTGTAACAGATTATGTCTTCTGCCAGGTACTTTGTTTGCTATTGCTGGCTGGTATAAACTTGAGAGGTTTTGGAGTGAATGGGTCAGTCTAGCCAATCAAGTGTTGGGTGGGACAGAGAGGAGGCTTCTCTTCTGTTGCAGTCTCTCTGTCACTTCCTTGGGCAATAGATTGTTCCAAGACATTCGAAGCTTGGCCCAAAAGTCAGTATTTCTTTCCTCAAGTATCAATTAAAGATTAATAAGGTGTAAAGCAGCCTCCCATTATTTCTTAACACACTGATGTGAACACCCTGTAGAGATGTCATTGCTGCTAGTATCATTCTTATGTTAGGTACATACACATTTACATTGACTGTTTCAAAAAAACCCACCCAAGCCCTGACTGCCAGTTGTATGCCTGAGCGAATGATGCTGTGCTTGTCAGCTGTTGCACATCACAATTTTTATCAGTGTCTGGATCGTTCAGTGGAAGTTGCCAGGCATTGAGCTGGAATGGTAATTTCTCCAGAAAATCTGCCTCTGGGCTTATTTATGCAAGCAAGTAGTTGCGATAACTTTCTTACTGCTTCATTCTTTATTTGTACAATGATATTTTGTCAAAAAAAGAAAAAGACTCGGACCTTACGATAAGCCCAGGGACAAGGCTTTTTCATTTTTAGTCACCAGCTGATGTAGCACTAATAGGATTGATTTTTTTTTTTTCACCCCCCTGGTTTAGCCTATTTACACCCTTTACAGTTCAGCATGTGTGGTAGAGTGAGTTTAATGTTCCCAAAAGGCTGGCCAGCTAAGGCTTTTGTGTGAATGCATTTAGCAGCAACAAAAGCGTTAAAGCGTGGGTGTAATGCTGCTGGCTAGCCTGGATCTGCTGCCAGCGACCTGTCAAATGCCAGAGGCAAAGCCCCACAGCTACGGCATTTCTGATCAATAGATGGGCACAGTCAGTAATGTGGTACTTACCAGTTCGGTACTTTACACTGTGAATAGTTTCATAGTTCATCCAATACAGTTTTCAGTGCATTTTCTGGGTTGCAGGGGCATGCTGAATGAGTGTCAGCACTCTTTAGTCCACATGCAGTGCTTAATGGTAAAATATTTGAGTTTCTGTATTAGCTCTTGGTCCTTTCTCCACAGGCCAAATCTCCCTGTATTGCAGGGAAGTTATGTGACTGTGGGTTTTGTTCAGGGAAGGTGGGGTGGTTTGGGTTTTTTATTTTGTTAAGGGGTCTTTTCTCAGTTCCCTTTAGAAGTGGTAAACCATATCTTGGTAGAGGAACCACCTGTGAGGAATAAGCCCCCAAGATAGGGAATTGATGTAGAACCACCATTGCATTGTAAATGCTCACCACAGGTTGTTCTCTACGATCAAGTGCACTTGGCGTATGTACTTCAGAGTTCTCTGCAGATTCAGTTGAAAGAACACAACTGCTTGTGAAAGTGAGGCAGTATTTTTAAGTTTACTGTGATGTTTTCATAGTTTATCCTGTGGAATCCAAAGTGTCTTGCTGTGTTGCAGTGGCAATCAACAGAGGAATTTAAAATTGGAAAGCACATTGATCATTAGTCCTCTCTCATGTTTACAGACAGAAGTAATGCTGTTACAGATTTTTAAAAGATTACATTTTTAGTCATTTCAAAAATGCCTGCACATCATCTTCAAGTTCAGGAATCTTAAGCAGCATGTAAGTTAATAAAACAATTTCAAGTCTCACTGGACACTGTCTTCTTGGTTGTCACTTTGCAGAAGCCCGTGAGAGTTTTCCAGGTAAATTTAAGCTTGTCCATAATGCTTTTTGTCTTTATTTTTCTGTTACAGTAGCAGGGTGAGTTTTCTTAAATGTCCTCTTTCAACTAAGATTCCAGCTCTCAGTTGTCATTGTTACCTCTTTCAGAGCAAATGAACTGTATTCTTCTTGCCATTCTTACTGGTTTTATTCTTTTTTTTAGAAGAGTTTTTTGAGTTTTCTATAGGATTATCTCGTCTTTCTAACAGTAAAACCATGTATTATCAGCAAATTTTTAATTGTCATTGTTGCTATATATAGCTTTTCTGTCGGTAAGTCACAGAGTTTTTACCAAAACCAAGCAAGTGATAAATTTGCCGCTTTAAATGAGGGAGAGATAATGAGATATGGATTCCAGGCTCTTGTCTGTGTTGAGAGATGTTGAAATCACAAGCAGAACATATGCTGATTCACTTCATACCTAGTCATGAAATGTAATCCTACCTGCTGTCGCAAGAGGAGGAAAAGGCTGTTTAGTTTCTCAATGAGGTTTTTTTTCATGTTGGCAGTAAGCTATTTCAACAAAGCTAAGATTACGCTGAATTTACTTGTGGCTGGCTGTCAACATGTGCCAAACATGACGCTACCTTGCAGCTTTCCTTAGGACAACTTTTTTTTGTCAAGCGGTACCTCAAATTCCTGGAAACTAGTTTTTAGTGGAGTTCACAAGTGAAAGCCAAATCCAGACGTGCAGTCCATGAGTCTGAGGCACTACTTTGGGTAATTTTTGTGTAATAAGACACTTCAAAGGTCTCTCTTACTTCAGGGGTTGAATATTTCACAATAAGTGCTGGATGTGGGTTGTATTTGTCATTCTGAGGATTGTTTTCATAATTAGGTTGTTCCCTATTTCATGACACAATGGGACTTTCAATTGTGACATTAGGGGACATGGAATTACTTTGGGGTCATTTTTCGATAGTCCAGGCAGCTTTTAATGAGATGAACATTAAGGTGATGAAGTATATTTATTTTGGATGATTGAAATTTGGATATTCAGAGTTGAGTTCTTGTTGCTGAAACCTCTGAGCTCCATTTAATGTAAATAAATTCTGGGGTTTGGTGGTATTGGCATTAGAACTGGAGTATTTTTAATGTTTAATTATTTAAATTTTTTTTTTTGAGGTATTACTTGTGGTCGTGCACGCATCCCTGTTTTAGGAAAACTTGGGACTTTTGAAACTTGTTCCCTGAGACGAATTCCTCTTAGAAACTTTTCAGAAACACCAGCATATTTTGCTTCAAAGGATGGTGCAAGCAAGGATGGTTCTGGAGATGGAAGCAAGGTAATCTCCATGCATTATGTTTTTCAATAGGTTATATAAAATGTTTCTTAAATATTTTTAGTAGATTTTTTTTCCTTAATTAAAATTAGAATCTTCTTGGAATTGTTGCCAACTCTTGACATTTCTGATCCTTCAAATCGCTGCAACTGACAGTGAGGAGAAAGATAAATTGTATTGTGAATTTGTTAGCAGACAAACCGTATAAACATCTCATAATGCTTTTCCCAGTTTTATAAATCTTTTTGCCTAGTGTAGAGGGACACTTGAAAACTTTGTAGAATGTTATAAATCCACAACAGGTTTCTGGATCTCAGGAAAGAGTAGTAATTGGAACTATTCTCCTTTAAAAGCCTGCTACTCCCAAGTAGGCTTTTTAAAGTAAGTACATTTTAAAATGCTTGTTTTCAGCACTGATTTGGTAGTTGTATTAAGCATGACAAGTTTTTGAGGACACTAGCTTTATTCTTGTCAGTAAATTGTAATCTATTTTCATCCTAGTCTTTCTTTATAATTATAGTTAATAAACAGCTTCTTCAGATAAATGATTACCTGGGAACAAAACTGCTCTTTAGTCAGCAAATAAGATTTTGAAAGTTCACAGGCAATAACTTTGCGTTAGTATGGCACGTTGTGACATCTGAGGAACTGTCCTGATGACACAGGCATGTTCTGAAGGTTCAGATCAAACTTTTTTAAAAAACAAAGAAGGAAGATAAAAAAATTTTAATAGGTTTTTTTTTTCTTGAGAAGGGTTGCAAGGAGAAATGAGTAGGCAAGCAAGTTTAAAAAAATAGGGAACTGCCTTAGAAAAAGGGAAGAGATATCTTTGCTGTTTCCTAAAATATAATAGCTTTTAATATTAATCCAGGTATGAAGGCATAGAACAGATACAGACTTAAAAAATATTAACCTTGAACACCACTAAGCAGGGTAGCATGGAGAAAGACAAGTAGGTCTCTGTCAGGGAACTCGGCCTTAGAAGTAAAAAAATAAAATATTTCCAAGCAATTTCTGAGCTGCTTGTTTTATAGGCCATATCTACCCTACCGCCATCTGCCAGCTTAGCTACATCTGTCAAGGACATGAGAAGAGTTCCGCCTTTCAGAGACCTTTAGAGTCAACACAGTTGCGATAATGAAATTACTCTTTCTATAAGTATCATTTGTTTTCTTCTCTGGGGTTAGAATAAATTCCATTGAAATATACTGTTAAAACTTTTCTTGACCCAGTTTAGCTTGTTATTGTCCTGGTGCCAGTCAAGCAGTTCTATGCCTCTTCCGTGGGCATCCAAAATTGGCAGACCTGGGAAATGCAGGTGTGTGTACACTTCAAAATGTTTATATCCTGGTGTTCTAAATTTTCAAAGCCTTTAAAAAATCCTTACAATAGTTATTTTGTCATTCAGCTGTTGCAAAATTCACATTACTGGATTCCATAAATATACTGTAAATGCCTAATGTAACAGCTCCATTGTCTGGGGCTAATTGTCTGGAAATCTTTTTTAGAAGTCTGTCGGTGAGGGGGCTGGTAAAAAGTCAAGCTCTGGAAGCTCTGGGAAAGGAGGGAACCAGCTGCGCTGCCCGAAGTGTGGTGACTTGTGCACACACGTGGAGACCTTTGTGTGTAAGTTTTCATGAATACTTTCTTTTTTAAATAGGCATAGATGTGACTATATCTGTGATCTAGTCCCAATAGCTAAGTTTTAGTCTACCTAATTATACAATGTCAAAAATTGTGTTATGCTAAGTTTGGCCACATTGGCATAAACACGTATTGTCTCTGTGGATACATTTGTGTAATTTCCTATGATGTGTGCTGGAGCAGAATATGGTAGTGGAATTTGGACCGCAACTGTGAATATGCAGTTTTAAAATAGTTTGTTACATTTTATGCAATGGAAGAGGTGCTTGGATAAACAATCCCGCTTTAACTACTGATATTTCTTTCTGTCCATTATATAAGCATATATTTCTATGTAGGTTTGTAATGTCTGTCCTTTGTTTACTAAATCCTGCAAGTACAACCAAAGTGCTTATCCAGCAGAGGGATTAGTACATAGCAGATGGTTTAGTAGAATGGTCTTCTGTGGCGAAGTCAGATCCGTAATTCATTCCAAGTAGGAGGCTGGAAGTCCAAATAGAAAATACAAAATGTGTCAGGTGCCTGGTGTCCAACAGCAATAGCTACTTTTTTTTTTTTTTAAGTACAGTCCAAATTAATGCCAGTTATGCTTTGGGTTCTACCAGACTTGAAGACATGTCTCCTGATTTCAGTGCTAATGAGACCAGCCTAGAAAATAGTTGTCAGAAAGCAAATGCCCATTGTCAGTTGATGGGGCTCAAGGAGGAAGTATCAAGTCATAATCAGACTTGTGCACTAAGAAGCTTAAGACAAGGTCAGCATAAGCTTGTTCAACTGTTGTTAATATCACAGTTGGTGAAAATAATGAGCGGATGTGCTATTATTTGCTGCTACTTGTATGAAATACCATTTAATAAAAATGATCAAACATCACGAATCACAAGACAATTCTGTAATAACAATATATTTATTTATGCTAGATAAAAGGACTGGTCCTCAGCTACTATTTTTTTTTTGTCCCCCTGAAATTTTTGGTTTGAAACTATAGGCAGTGAGGTTTTCTGAAAAATCTGGCACTAGTTGATGGAACCAGAAATACGGTCCTATGTGGTGTTCAGTATGTTGGCCTCTCCCTGGCCTAGGTGTGGTTGAAAAGAGTGGAAGGATTTTTAACCTCACTTACCTTCTTGTCAGATGATTCATGAGTAGACAGAGATTTTGAAACTCTCTCACTTCACTGCGGTGTTTACTCCCCTTATTACTGGAGTTTGTGCTTTTACGTGGAAATACCATTCAGGCACTGCCCACAGTGAAACAATCGCTTTGCATCCCTGGAAAGCAGAGATGCGATTTAGTATATTGTCAGTGTCGCTACGAATCTTTAAGCATGCTTGAAAACTTTCTCAGTGGACAATTAGGAAGAGGATAAATTCATACTAACATTATGGGAGAAAATGTTTGATATGTGCAATCTCAAATCACAAGTACGGATACCAACCTTGAATTGCGGCATCAGAATGGCACAGGTACTGTAAACAGCTTGGGACTGGAAACCCGCTTTCTACTTGTAAAAAACAGTGTTGCTGCTGGTTGGATTTGTCAGGAGCTTGGAAGTCAAAATATGAGAAAGTCTGCTTGTGAATAATTGAATGCATCTACTTTTCTCATCCTTGTACATTCTACTCCAAGGCTTTAGGATTTTACAGCTTTTAAATTAAGTCTGTTACTAGTTCCAACGAAGCACAGTGTTGCCAAATAATGGAGTAGAGCAGGCTTTCTTGTTCATCTTGAGAACAGCAGTTGTCAGTTTTCTATTAATTGGTAACTTAAAAAAAATTGAACCAAAGCTTGTAGTTGCTCTAATTTCTCAGAAATTCCTGTGAGTCATGATTACGTTTTCCCTGGACCTGTGTCTTTCTGGTTTCATCAGTTAATTTGAGCACGCTGCTTCACAGCCAAACTGAAGGATATAAAGTGTCTGGAAAAAGGAAGAGCTAAGTTCTAATTATATTTAAAACTATTTAAAAAAAAACAAAAACTAATAAGGAAAAAAAATCTGTCCCATTCTGCCCAAAATTAATGGGTTGCAGGTTGTATTCAACATACTGTAACTTGATTTTTCAGATAAGCCTTTGATGTTGCTTAGTCAATAAGAATTATGAATTCGTTCAATTCTGGTTTGAATTACCTTAAGTAAATATCTAAAGCCAAAGGAAAATACGCAATTGGCATTTGTTTCAGTTTTTAAATAGGTTTTTCAGTCATTTTGAGAGAAGTAGGGAAACAAAACACTGAATAAAAGCTACATTCATTAGTAAATTAATTGCCATTGAGTGGCAGTGTGACAGGCTGATTGTCCAGTGGAGGGTTTTTTTTGACAGGGCTCCACTTTGTATCTGCAAATCTTGCACAAGGATTTGTTTGGCAATGGTTTTTCCAGTAATTAACAGTTTAGGAAGAATATGAGGCAAACCAAAAGGAATTTGGCTTTGACACACTCTCTCAGCAGTCCCTGTATTGTTTTGGCTTGTGAGACTCTGTAAGGAGGGTTTTATGATCAGTGAAATAAGATCTGAGCTTCAGATGTGGAGTGAAATCCAATAGCGTTAAAGCTGATTGACATAAGAAGCCTTAACTACGCGCTGCTTTTACTGTCTCCACCTGATGCCATCAGGTTTGCTCCCATCCTCCAAAGCAAGACTTCCCTGCTACTGTACATACTAAACAGGCGAGAAGCTTCCCTGCTTTTTCCTGATGTCTTTTTACCTTATAGCAGTTTAATAGTAGCCCATTATATCAACGCTACAAGTGTTTTTAAGATTAATCCTCTAGTTGTTTCAGCTTGCTGTGTATGTATTGTGGAAACCCGGCATGTCTCTTTGGCAAGGTGCTTGGAGTAATTGATAGAAGTGTATTCTGCACAATAATTTTTTTCAGTGAATGATGTTTTAAAGATGCACAATAGTATTCTTATAGCCTGCTCTTTTTTTTCTAATTTTTTAACCTTTCCTGTGGATCTGTAAAGGGGGCAAGTATTCTTGTGGCTATTCCATCCTAATAAAGCTGACTATTAGCATTCCATAGGGAAGGACAACAGCCTCGTGGCAGTGTAGCCATTAAGAATATCAGAGGTGTTTTGAGTGAGCATTGGGAGAAAGTTTGGTGTTTTTTCCCTACAATATTGTTGCTAAGTAATAGTTACGGAAGAGGGGTGGGTGCCTGCAAGTGGTTCTCCGTTGCTTTCCCATCAGGCAGATAACAGTAATTTGGAGTGATGCCAGGAGAACTTGCCAGCTGTTATAAACATTTAAGTAGAGTTAATAAAGCTGTAATGGTCACAGTATTATGTGCTACATTATTAAAATAATCTGCTGGTCTTATTTGCACAGTCATTAGGTGTGTTTAATATTAAAAAAAAAAAAAAGAACCCCACTCCTCTTCTGCTGATGCCAGCTCTATGGGAGGCAACAACAAGTTATAAATAAGCAGCTTGTTTACTGCTAGAGGTTGTTATTAAGATCGGCTGGTACTAGTGTTCAAGCCATTTTCTAAAAACTTTTTATGATTTCAGAAGTTTTGACATTGAAGTTTTTCATGGGGTTGTTTTGCTACATTTACTTTGCTTTTAATTTAATACATTTACTAATATATTTACTTTAAATCAGTCCGATTGCACATGATTTACATTTAATGACATAGCAATATGGTCAGAAAAGATCTGGTTTGAATTACAAATTTATTCTTCTCTGCTGTCTATTTTCGATTATTTCAACTTCGCTTTTCCAAAGGGGAAAAAATATTGCAAGTTTTAATTTTCAGGCTTTTGAAACCAGTCTTTGCAGATAACATTTCTTGAGATGTGGTTTGCAAAGCAAAGTAGGACGGTTTGGCTGTTGGATTTTGAAATAAATCCATTCTACGCTTGACAGTAAAAATAAATAAGCAAAAGATCTTGCAAAACATCAAAGTCCCGATCATCTATTGCATACCACAGCTGCCTCTTGTTGGGATGAGCCCTTCGTGTGACCCCGCTATGCTCTGTGTCCTGGGTGTAGGTGACTCAAGCATGCTGCATAGTGTTCCACAGCCAGTGGGATGCAGAGACTGGGGGCTGCCACGGCTGTCCTTTCCTGAACCTACTGCATGCTATCTTTGATATTGTAGATTGCTTCCATGCACTTGAGTAGCCTGTCCCTAACCACAATTTTTTTTTTTTGCTTGCTAGTTTGAGAGTTAGGAACAATTCCTGCATAGTTAGAAGTCCTCATTAATTTTGTATCGCTCTGAGATGCAAAGTTTCCTCTTCTGAGTGTAATGCTACCGAATAAGTACGAAATAGATTTTTGCTTTTTAATCCCTTGCTTGGTTGCTGCCCTGCATTGTGACTTTTTGGGCAAACTGCATTCCCTCTGTGTCAAATTTTGTAGTCCAATAATTGCTTTTAAAGCTTCTAAGGTGAACGAAGGGGAAGTGTTGTGTAAACACAGAGGTGGCTGTGCTGTCTTACAGGTGCTTCTCCTCTGTATGACAAACTCAGGCAGTTGAATGCTATCTAAGCAATTCCTCTTACTGTTTTCTTTTACTTTTTCTGCAGCTTCCACTCGTTTTGTGAAGTGCGAAAAGTGTCACCATTTTTTTGTTGTACTGTCGGAGGCAGACACAAAAAAGAGCATCATTAAAGAGCCCGAATCAGCAGCAGAAGCTGTAAAACTGGCATTCCAGCAGAAGCCACCGCCTCCACCGAAAAAGGTATGGTTCTTAATTTCAAGTTTCTTTGTATTGCAGCACGGTGCAATGCTTTACATACCTGATGCAGATTAAGGAGTAATGGTCTACTGCGACAGAGCAACAAACGGGAAAGACGATTAGCTGAAGATTAAACCTTTGAGAGCTATGTGACCCAGCAGAGCACTGAGAAAGAGAACAAGTAGATTCAATAAAAGTAGTTGGGTTTGTTTTCCTCTGGCGTTGCCTTGTGACTGAAGTCTGGTACCATAACTTTCTCCTTTCTCCCAAGTAACAAGCGATAGGACAAGAGGAAATTGCCTCAAGTTGCGCCAGGGGAGGTTTAGATTAGATATTAGGAAAAAATTCTTCACTGAAAGGGTTACCAGACACTGGAGCACGCTGCCCAGGGAAGTGGTCGAGTCCTCATCCCTGGACTATTTAAAAGTTGTTTAAATATACCCCTATTTAAAAGACGGGTAGACGAGGTGCTTAGAGACATGGTTTAGTAGTGGACAGGTATGGTTGGACTCGATGATCTTAAGGTCTTTTCCAACCAAATGATTCTATGATCCTTGTGAACCTGTGATCCTCAACCCTCAACTGTAGTATCTTTTATTTCCTGCTGTGGCCTCATATTTTGCACCCAAATGTTAGCAGCTTCTTTCTGTAGTTGCCAAACCTTTTATTTGGCCTGTTTCTGCATGAGAACCATGGCTGATTAGATTTTGGCCATGACCCATTCTAAGTTACTTGGTTTTCCTTTCCTGACTTGTGAGGGAGCTTATTGTGTTTCTCAGTTCCTAGTGGACAGTAATGATTTCTGAAGCTGCATGTGGCTCCTGGATAGACTTTTTGTAAGACATTAAATATTCTTGAAATTTCAGTTACTCTTACAGATTTGGGTGAAAATGACAATGGGTTTAAATATTAGTAGGGGAGGATTGGCAGGCACAATGTGATTGTGTAAGCACCACATTTTTAAGTGAACTTACCAACAGGAATATGTTTTGTATCTTAGATGCGGGGTTTCTCTTTCTCAGTTCTGTAATGGTTGGTTTAGACCAAAGTCCATCTTTGTCACAACATACTAGTGGGTTTTTTTGGGGTTTTTTTGCTACAAGGTGATTTAGAAGTGTTACTAAGATTGAGTTATCTTTCAGATTTATAACTACCTCGACAAATACGTTGTTGGTCAGTGTTTTGCTAAGAAGGTGCTTTCAGTTGCTGTGTACAATCATTACAAGAGAATCTACAATAATATCCCAGCTAACCTGAGACAGCAAGCAGAAGTTGAAAAGCAGACTTCTTTAACACCAAGAGGTTTGTATGATGTTTGGTATTTTTCTGGTCAAATAGAACTTACCATTTCAGGGCCCTAAATTAAGAAACCTGAGAAAGGTTTTGCCTTGACACTACATGTTCTGTAATTGAAATTATCTAAAAGAATTTCTACTAAATTTAATTTTCACTGTATCTGAACTTCTGTGATTTATTTAAATAGTAATCCAGAAGGCTTACGATGCCATGGGTATTGCCTACCATATTACATGGTTAGCATTTTTTACTGACGCATGTTTTTAGGTATTTTCCTTTAACTTTATAAAGTGAGCTTCCTAAACTTTTCCTTCTAATTTTGTTTACTGCTTAACAGTAAATCTGCTGCCTAATCTGCAAGGAACAATGCAGATCTCGGAGACAGTATTTTGCATAGGTAATTTGATGAATAGTTAACTTTCTAACCTCGTTTGCTGCTGTTGGCAGCATCTGTTGGTCACCATAGTATTGTTCCATATCTAGCAGGTGTAGATGGAGTTACTCTTGGCAGTACTTTTGCTACTGAGTAAGTGTGTAGCTATGTTGATCTAATTTATTTTTAGAAGTAGGATTAAGTTACTGTCTCTGATTCAAAGTGTACCTTGATTTTTTTTTTTTTAAAGGTGTTTTGTCCTGTCTTGCAATAAATAGTATGCCAAGCAAACTGAAACCTACTTTGTTTTTTAATTCATGTAAAGTATTTTAACTGAGGGGGAAGCAGTAGCACTGTTCTGGTAATGGTAGGAGAGCAGTTGTGTACCTGGCACAGGGAAGTTCCTGACCCTCCACAGGAAGATAAAATGGTGCATGCCCAGAGGGACTGGCCGTGAAGGTTTGTAATGGATAGTACTTTGAAACATGTGAAGTCTCACACTGTAACACTCAGATATAAATGTGAGAGTTTAAGGAAGGCTTTTCAAACAAAATTATGTTCTAGCATTTTTTTTTCCCTTCTATAAGTGGTTTTAAAATGAAAATCAGAGGTAATAGATTGTTACTGTTTTAAGTAGTAGAAAGCTTGCTGTCATTCTAGAAGCATGCAAGTTGGGGTTTGGGTTAAATTTGACAGCAGTAAAAACTAATTGATGTGGGGATTTCTTGTTAGAAATACATTCATACACAGTCATGAGATGTATTCAGAAGAGGGCAAGAGGTGGAGAATTTATAAGCTTTTATAAACTTATTTTTTATTACTGTTTTCATCCTCTCTCTTAGAATTAGAAATCAGAAGACGGGAGGATGAGTACAGATTTACAAGTAAGTGAACTCTCTCCTCATGTCCTCCTCTGCAATATCTACTCTTTTGATGTTAATGCAGAATAGTCTTTAGTGACTGCTACTTTGAAATGCTGGGCAAAATCCTGTTTGCTTTTCTTCTGCAAGTAAATTTAATTGATGGCGTTGAGTGTGTTTTTTAATGGAGGTGACTAGGATCTGACTCTTTATCTAGTTCTAGGTGGAAAGCAAGTAAAATATAAAAATACCTTTTATGAAGTTGGTTAAATAATTATCTGTCCTTAGAATTATTCTCAGTAGACCAAGTGAAATTGAAATTTTTTTTTTTTTTTAAACTTAGATCTGAGGTGTGATTATGCTAGTAATGCCATACCAAATAGAATGTGAGGGAGATAAAGGAAGTTATGCAACTGTTTTCTGCAGGGTATTTGTACTCTTAAAAGGCACTGTGACCTTGAACCTCAAAATGCCTTTTTTTTTTTTTTTTTTTTTTTTTTGTTCAGGTCATGTCAGTTATGTTTATTTTCAGTCCACTGGAACTCTCACTGGCTATTGAACTTCTTCCTTCGTCTAGTGTAGATCAATTTGTAATCCCAGTTACACCTCTTCAAAACAGTTTTAATATTCAAAATTTTACCCTGCAAGCCAATTAAAACTAGTGCTCTGAAAAAAAGAAAATCCAGCTCAATCTCCATATCCGTGTGTAGAGACTGTAACAACTGAACTAAGGCAAGGCTTCAGGTCTTGAGAGTCGACCCATGCATTGCTTTTGTAATTGTTATAATATGCCAGTTCTTGTACTTTCTCATCATAGAGAACAACTGTTTCGGTTTATTTCTTCTCATGTGTTTAAAAAAATAAGTTACAGTTAAAATGAGTTGGTTTGTAGGACTGAATATTTCTCTAGCACTTTTTTTTTAAGTGAAGAGGGATATTTTTAGATAATCCACTGTACCACTGGAAGCTCTTTTCTTATATGGAAGCTCTTTTCTTATATGCAAATATGGGCTTGTGCAAAAATATGACTGGAACTGATGTTTTTGTAATAATCGTGTCATATTTCTGTTGCAGTCCAGTCTCTCAACTTCTGTACAAATAGGTAGAATTACAGGTTTGCAGAACAAAACAGAAGAACCAAGCTTTTATTGTTATTTATTTAACGTAATGGCAGACTTTGTCAGTGCTCAAACAGTGCTGCTATCGTTCTCTTCAGAACTACTGCAGATTGCTGGAATCAGTCCACACGGTAATGCTTTGGGAGCATCGATGCAGCAACAAATGAACCAGCAAATACCTCAGGAAAAACGGGGAGGAGAAGTACTAGATTCACCCAATGACGACATAAAACTTGAAAAAAGTAATATTTTACTGCTTGGACCAACTGGATCAGGTATACAGCTGTGTGTTTTTATAGGGGTCAGATTTTTCTTAGAATTGATTGTTAATGAGTAATTTTTCTCTTTTGTAACTATTCCAATTTGGGGTATAAAAAGCTAACCTGTGAATTCCAAACTGGGATTTTGTGCTTTCAAGTCATGGTAACAAGCTGACCTAAATCACCTTGAAAAGGAAGGAGGTCCAGTCATGTGGGTTTGGGGTTTTTTTAATGCCTATGTTTACTGATTGACAAAAAGATGCAACTTTCACTAAGCTGAAATAAAACATTTCTCTGCTTTAGCTGGTAAGTTGGAATGCTGTGGTTAGTGCTGTTTCACCTCTGGGACAGATCAGTTACAGGGGGTTTAAAAGAGAAATTGCATTTGTGGTTTCATAAGAAGTGGGAGTGTTTGTGCTGAAGTGATAGCATTTTGCAGACTATTTGGGAGACCATTCACTAAATATTTTAATTTTGCCTCTCCCCATCTTCAGAGGAGGAGCAGTTGGACTTTGCACTGCACCCCGAGTGTCTGCAAAGGGCTACTGGTTTATTTAATCTTTAATCTATGCAAGTACGTGCATTTTGGTTTATATATTGTGTGACATTTGTGATACTGTGTGCATTTCAAGCTGCCTCAAATGTGTAGCATTAGTCTAATTCAGAAATACAGTTTGCCCAGCATAAAACCCAGTATGTATGAAAACTGGTTCCCTTGGAAAATATAAGAATATATGAACATGCTGACGTCATTCAAAATGTCTGATGACAGTACTGATGATCCTACGGTAAATATTTGTGTGCTCTAGAGAAATGTATGTCAGATATAACATACAGTTTTTATTTTATCAGGTAAAACCTTGCTGGCTCAGACTCTAGCTAAATGCCTAGATGTACCTTTTGCTATCTGTGATTGTACCACCTTGACTCAAGCTGGCTATGTTGGGGAAGACATTGAATCTGTTATTGCAAAACTCCTGCAAGATGCCAATTACAATGTAGAAAAAGCTCAGCAAGGTAAACTTTTACAGTATGTTTCCTGAAGTTCATTTCCTTGACTGTGTTAATCTTACCCAAATGCTCTAAACTTTGAGACTACTAGTATTATCGTAATTTGTCTTCCTGTTTCATGTACCTGAATTAACACATTATATCAGAAATAATAAACCTGAAAAGAGCTCTAAACATATCTTGCAGTTTTTGTTCTTGTCCATAGTTGGACAAGATTGCCTATGTTTTTACAATCTACTGTGTGGCAGTAGAACAGATTGCAGCTATCTTAAATTATGTTACTCCCTATGTATAAATTCTTGCTTCTCTTAAAAAGCGGAGTCTTCCTTAAATCCTCTTTCTCTAACTTCAGGAATTGTTTTTCTGGATGAAGTAGATAAGATTGGCAGCGTTCCTGGCATTCATCAGTTACGGGATGTTGGAGGAGAAGGTGTTCAACAAGTAAGTACTTCTGTGGAGTGATTTTACTTTGTAAGCAAACAGCCCATCGAGCCTATGTTATCATCCTATCGTATGTCAAATTGCACAGGAGTGTATAGAGTCATAGTTCTTCGGTTCCTTAATGATTAACCTTTGAAACCCTCATCTTTTCCTCTTTCTTCATTCCAAAAAAAATCTCAAAAGTGACTCTGGAACACTTCATAGAAATGTTTTAATTGAAAAACATCTTTGCAGTGTTCTGATAGCAAGTTGCATAATGTAGGCAAGAATAGATAACACTCCATTTTTGACAAAACTCTTTACTAAGTGCAGCTCATAATGTGCATGGGAGTCTGAAGAAAGATTTTTGTCTATCCTTGAGTTGGGATTGTTTGTCTTGTGTGGAAAAAGATTTCTTACTGTTACTATAAAGGTATAAGGGATTAAAAAAATGTAAGTACCTCTGTGAAAGTGAGCACAGTATAGTCTGCCTTCTTAAATGATGCTACACAGTGGAATTTTATATTGTTTATTTTTCTCTCCTTCTTAGGGCTTGTTAAAATTACTAGAAGGCACAATAGTAAACGTTCCAGAAAAGAACTCCCGTAAACTACGTGGAGAAACGGTGCAGGTTGACACAACGAACATCCTCTTTGTAGCTTCTGGTGCTTTTAATGGTCTTGACAGAATTATCAGCAGGAGGAAAAATGAAAAAGTGAGTGCATGAGACTGTATTTGAACTGAAAAATTATCATCCTAATTACTGTTCACAGTACTGACTCCTAAAGGTCTTGCTATATTTGTAAACCCACTGTTGTTCGTAGAGCAGTGGTTTTCCATCTGTTACATGGAACCTGAGGTCAAGTCTAAGAAAGATAGCACAGAACAAGCCTATTGTTAGTAGGCTGAAGTAGCTTGCAGTTGTCTCTGCTTCCACAGAGAAACTTTTTAGCATATGCAAAAAGGAAAAAAAAATAGCAGGGGGAGAAGGTTGAAAGCTGTCGGTAGAGGACTTGCTGTCCCTACTTAAGTGGTTGTTGTGGTTTAATCCCAGCTGGCAACTAAGCACCACACAGCCCCTTGCTCACCCCTCCCCACTTCCAGGGCAGTGGGGGTGAGAATTGGAAGGGTAAAAGTGAGAAAGAAAACTCATGGGTTGAGATAAAGATGGTTTAATAGGGAAAGCAAAAGCCATGCACACAAGCAAAGTAAAACAAGGAGTTCATTCCATGCTTCCCATCATCAGGCAGGTGGTCAGACATCTCCAGGACAGCAGGGCTCCATCATGTGTAATGGTTACTTGGGAAGACAAAGGCCATCGCTCTGAACACCCCCACCCCCCCACACCCCCCCTTCCTCCTTCTTCCCCCAGCTTTATCTGCTGAGCATGATGTCAGATGTTGTGGGATATCCCTGGGCTCAGTTAGGGTCAGCTGTTCTGGCTGTGCCCCCTCCCAGCTTCTTGTGTCCCCCCAGCCTCTCGCTGGTTGGGTGAGGAGCAGAAAAAGCCTTGACTCTGTGTAAGCGCTGCTCAGCAATAGTGAAAACATCTCTGCATCACCAACACTGTTTTCAGCACAAATCCAAACCATAGCCCCATACTAGCTACTCTGAAGAAAATTAACTTTCTACATTATTGTCATGTGCTGTGTTTCTTAAAAACAGAATATGTGAAATAGTGC
Organism: Gorsachius goisagi; assembly: GCA_018403395.1. Lineage (NCBI taxonomy): Eukaryota > Metazoa > Chordata > Aves > Pelecaniformes > Ardeidae > Gorsachius > Gorsachius goisagi. The sequence goes on from BOSO01000488.1 coordinate 20,073, forward strand.
TAGCAATTATAATAGGATTTCTTTCAGTTGGAGTGTACCAAGTACGAAACTGAGAAAGCCTTTGGATATCGGTAGAAAAAAGCTTATACTGTTGATACTCAGATAGTTTGAGCAAATGGTGCTAAAAGCTATCATCTTTTTAAAATACCTAGTCATGCAGTTCATTAATTTGTATATTAACGCCTGGAGATAGAGTTCTTCTGGCTGCAGCTTCCTGACAAAATGTGTGCACCGTTTCGGACAACAGAGGATTGAGTGAAATCCAAATTGCTGTTTATGACAATTGATGTAGCTTTTCGTGTTGGCATACTTGCATGCATGTGCTTCGTTTCTGAAGAGCCCTTTTTAGTGTCACTGGTACTTGTAAACTTACCAGGACATGTTACTGACCTTTTTTATTTTAAGAAAAACTTGCTCTTAGACTGATGTATTGATACTTTACTGAGGCAATTAAATGTTCTAAGAAACTGATTGTGTGCAAGGGGTCTGATTTTACTATAAGTAGTTATCTGATCTTGAATTACTATGTAATGACATAATAAATCACTCCAGATTTTTGAATGCACATGCAATGTGATTTAGTTACATAAATAAAACTTAATTATTATATTTGTTTTGCAGTATCTAGGATTTGGGACACCATCTAATATGGGAAAAGGAAGAAGGGCTGCAGCAGCAGCTGATCTTGCTAATATAAGTGGAGAGTCTGATCCACATGAAGATATTGAAGAAAAGGATCGCTTGCTGCGTCATGTGGAAGCCAGGGATCTCATTGAGTTTGGCATGATTCCTGAGTTTGTGGGACGTTTGCCCGTTGTGGTTCCTCTGCACAGCCTAGATGAGAAAACTCTTGTACGGATTCTTACTGAGCCACGAAATGCTGTGGTTCCTCAATACCAAGCACTTTTCAGCATGGATAAGGTTTAAATTTTTGTTTGATGACTCTTTAATACTCTTGTTTATAAAAAAAGTGTTAAAGTGATCTAAAATACCAATTGAAAGTAATTTCTTCCCCCCATGTGTGCATCTCCCCACTCTGAAAAGAATTATGCTAACTCGTTTAGATTGGATAATTGTCCATGCCGGGCCAAGCAGTCTGGAAGTAGTTGAACTGCTGTTCATGTTTACATTCAAATGAACATCCATGAACTTGCCTAATAGCCATCAAGAGCCACTTCGTGTACTGTAGAGGTCCTTAAGAGTAGTTGTAGGTAAAGGGACATAGTCAATACTGGTAACATCAGTCAAAACCAAAGTGTAGCTGAAGCTTTACCTATGTAGCTAAATGTTAAATGTTCTGGTCTGTAACAAGTAAATGGCTGCAGTTTGTTATTTTCAGTAATTCTTGCGCTGTCGCACTCAACACACTGTTGGTTATAAATGAAATAATGAACTAAACTTACCATTTTTCCTCTATGTAGTGTGAATTAAATGTAACTGAAGATGCATTGAAGGCTATAGCCAGACTGGCCCTGGACAGAAAAACCGGTGCAAGAGGTCTTCGATCTATAATGGTGAGTACATTGAGTCTCGCACTGAGTAAACAGAGCTACCTACATTCGTGTGTACAGACCTGATCATGACAATTTTCAGGTAAAGCCTCACTTAGTTCTGGGTCTTATATGGATATGATAAAGCTCTTTTGAAAACTGCGTGTATTCGGAGTTCTTTCAAGAAAACTCTCTAGCTCTGTAAAAATGTAGAAGAGGGCATTCAGAAATATTTTTTCCCTTTTTTTTTTTTCTTGTAGGAGAAGCTGTTGCTGGAGCCCATGTTTGAAGTGCCCAATTCTGACATTGTATGCGTGGAAGTTGACAAGGATGTTGTAGAAGGCAAAAAAGAGCCAGGATACATTAGGTAAAACCATATCGGAAGTGTCGGAACAGATGAGTAGTACAGCTAGACAGGTATCTTGATGTTTGCTATAGGAACAAGCATATAAACAGAAAACCATGCACACAACCTAAAATGGATTTGATTCTCTGTATACTGTACACAGCTGAACTAGTGCCTTTTCTGTCCTAGGGACCTTGGGTTTGTATTGCTTTAGTTTTTAAATAGAAATTTTAAAATAAACTTACATATGAAGTTACTTTAAGCCTTTTTTGTGTGTGTGTACACCTGTAGAAATAGAAGTAAATTATAGGCATCATAAGTTAACAGTAAAAATCAGAAGTTTAATTGTGACTGTACTGAAATTTCTGATACAGAACTCTTTCCTTCCTCCTTCTACTTTCTACCACCAAGGTGTTTGGGGGGTTTTTTTATGCAAGCTCCAGGCTGCTGCAGTTTTCTTCTCCATTGCTCTTGCAGCAGTGGAGAGCCACAAACGCATAGCTATTGATTTGCTGAACTCTTGTTAAAATAACCAATTTAATGTTGTAAAGATTGTATTATGGTAATGATGTGGGGGAACTCTGAAAGCACTGGACAAATCTGGATTTAAAACAAATAAAAATCTTAATTTTAGTGAACAAAGGATGGAGTTGGGAGGTGATGGGTCAGGTTAAAAACACAGGCTTGAAAGTTAGGAACTCTGGCTTGGTTTCTACCTCTGACAGCTTTTTTGAGTGCACACTTGATGTTCATCTGTGTCTGTGCCTGAAGCTTGGCTCAGCACACCTAGTGTCTCATAGGGAATGATCGGAGTGGGAAGTATTACTCTGACAGTGACAATTGCTTTAAGTGACTTTGTAGAGCACTGGCACCCATGTTTGCTGAAAATTTAATTTAGTAATTAAATCAAACGACTTTACTGAAAATCAAAAGGCTATTGGATCTGATGATGAGACTGTGTACTAGTAGTAGTGTCAATCTGCACAGCCCCGTTGTCAGATCAGAAAGTTGTTTAGCAGATGGATGCTGGTCAGAACATTTGTCACTGGGGAATTTGCAGGTGGCATGTTTACCAGAAGCTACGGAAACTGTGTCTCCGTTCTTTTCCTCGATTTCTAAAGTATCTGATCAGTTCATTTTAATTATAGGGCTCCCACTAAAGATTCATCCGAAGAAGAGTATGACTCTGGCGTTGAGGAAGAAGGCTGGCCTCGACAAGCAGATGCTGCAAACCATTAAATACTGTCAGAATGCCTGCCCACCTAAAGCACGCTTGGTTATTTCCTTGCGATTGCCTCTGGCTTCAGTCTGATACTAAAGGCATTGGATCTCTCTCGGATACGCTACGTGATGAGGAACTTTATTAGATAAATCAGATCGTGTATTTTATTGCAACATCTCATTGATTTATTCAATGGACATTGTGTGGACTTGGAGGGCATAATGTTCACATATGAATTGTATATTACACTTCTTAATTAAAATGTATAGCAAATACAGCAGCACCTGGATTGCTCTTTCTAGACATTAAAACAGCAATGCAGGTGCTGTGGGTACTTAGGTTTTACAATAATGTTACTCTACAAATGGGAAATCAAGATTAATAATTAGTAGAGGGTGAATAAACTCTTAGCTCCTCGTACGGCTCGCAGGGGGTTGCGTTCAGGTCAGTGTTAGATTTCTGCTGGTGTTTGAAACCCGGTGGGTGCTGGAGTGACTTGTTACATTGGTGGGGGAGGAAGCCCTTGCAACAGGATTTTTGGACAAACTGGGACACGCTTTAGGACACTGCTGGGAGATTTTGCTCAAATGTGACACTAGTTTGTTACCGTAATTTGAATGCCATGTCAGATGATGCCCTTTCCTTCACCTCACCTTTTAGGAGTAAGCTTCAGTCACCTTTGAATACTGTGAAAGAAGGTGAAGTCAGTAATTTGCTAATTTTTCCAGAAAGGTAAACAAGATTTTTAGGAAGGCGGTAAGCTGGCTGAATTTGGACGAGAAGTCAACGTAAATTTTTAAATATTAACGTTCTAATATAGTACATTTTGTTTAACGTATTGGAACTATCATGCATCAATTTTTTGGTGCCAGGTATTTGCCCAACCTATCTTATAATGTTAAGAGATGAAAGAAGTAACTGTATAATATTTTTGATGTAATCAGTAGTGATTGTTCACATGACACCGTGCTTTTTAAGTTATACGCTCAAACGCTAGTATTGCACCTTGTGGTTCTGTCTTTGATTTTTAGGCTGACAGCAAAGCAATCCTCCCTCTTCTGTTCTGCTCCAAGATTAATTCAGTCCTTTAGGAAAGTCTTTGTAAAAACACTAAAGGATCTGTATGTTTTTTCAATTTGTTTCAGGAATTAAAATTGTTGCTTACAACTTTGTTTTGTCCTTCAGTGATACGTGGACACTTCAGTTTTACTGACCCCTTTTTTTTCTAAAATTCTGATTTCAAGCTATTTAAATAAAACTTTCATCATTCTTTTCAGTCTAGTGGATGTTTTAGGGCAGGAAAGGATATTGCAGATGCATTGACCCTGTTTTTGTTAATTTTTGTCATGTAAAGTTTATGTAATACTCGTATTCTTACCTAGAAGCAGCGTGACATGCGCTCGTAGGCAGATGCAACAGATACTTCCCTGAGGATTTCAGGGTTTTTTTCAGGTGAAATGACCCATGAATGGTTCAGAAGCAGCTGCCTTGCACTGAGGGTATTTCTAGGAGAAGCTTAGGCCCCTCAAAACAGGAATCCGTGGTGAACTATCTGTAACTGCATCCTCGCTTTCCTTTTTGTAGAGTGAAAAGCCTATAACCGCTTTAACTTCTGCATCCTTTACTTCAAATCCTTTTTTTAAATGGATTGAAAAAAGAAAAAAACCCGACATTTTAGGCGAAACTGTTCAACAACTTGGTTTTGAAAGTTGTTTGGAATTAATGTAACCAAGAACTGTTTTTAAGGAAACAAAATGCTGTGTAACTACAGTTTGTACTTCACCTCTGGCGTTTGAATAAAACAAAGCGAATATTCAAGCAGCGGAGAGTTGTCATCCCTGACGTCACGCCCGGAAGTTTTAAGTTTTGTGGAGGTTTTTTGGTTTTGTTTGGTGTTTTGTTTTTTGTTTTTTTTTTTTAAGTGGAGCTCTGTGAAAGAAAAAAAGACTCCCGCCTCCTTCCTAGGGGCGGTGCGGGCGCCGGTTCCTCCCGGCCGCCAGGGGGCGCTGCGGGGTGGGCGCCGGCTCCTCCCGGCCGCCAGGGGGCGCTCGGCGCGGGCGGCGCTGGGCCGAGGCGGCAAGCATGGCGCAGCCTCCCCCCTTCGCCGGCCGCTTGCCGCCGCCGTTCCGAGCCTTCCCGCCGCCGGCGGGGCCATTCCCACCGCCCGCCGCACCCTTCCCCGGCCCCGCCGCCCGCCCGGGGCCCTTCGCGGTGGCGGCGGCAGCGGCGCCCCCGCCCTTCCTCTTGCCGCCGCTGCCGCCGCCGCCGGCCGGGCCTGAGGGCGACGCGGGGCCGCGCTTCCCGCCGGGCGGCGGCCCCTTCTTCCCGGCGGCTCCTCCCTTCCCGCCGCGGCCGGTGGCTGAGGAGGAGGCGGCGGCGGCGCAGCGGCAGCAGGACGAGCTATGGCTGTCGCAGTTCCTGGGCCGCCGCCGGGCCGCCCCCCCGCCGCCGCCGCCGCCCGCCGCCGCCAGCCCCAGCAGCGCCCGGCAGCTGGCGGCGGAGGCGCTGGGGCCCGTGGCGCGGTTGGCCGCGCTCTGCCGGGCCCTGCGGCAGCGGGAGGCCGAGGGGGTCGAGACGGGCTGGGCCCAGGCGCGGGAGGAGGCGGAGGCGGCGCTGCGGGAGCTGCGGGAGGTCGTGCGGCCCCTGAGGGAGCCCGGCTACCGGGAGGCCCTGCGGAGGAAGGCCGAGAGGGTGAGGAAGAGGAGGCTGCGTCTGCAGCGGAGGAAGCAAGAAGCCAAGGCGGCCAAGGAGGAGGAGGCGGCCCGGGCCGCCGAGCGGGAGGCCAAGATCGATCAGTGGCGGGCCAAGTGCATCCAGGAGGTGGAGGAGAAGAACCGGGTACGGCCCCCAGCGACCTGATCCGCCTCCCGGGGCCTCCTGCGCCTCCCTCCGGGGCACCTGGCAGTAGCGGGCTCCTGGTGGGCTGTACCTGCCCGGCACCTGGCTTTGGCCCCTGCGGTTCAGTGGGTGCCACCTGGGTGCTGCAGGGGTTCGGCTTGCTTGGAGACAACGCCGTTTCCAACACCTGCAGTCTTCCTTCTTCCTTAAAAGCCTTGGTGGGCAACTCAGCTTTGCCACGCTGGCGTCCTAGGCCTTGGCAGTTGGGGTTTAATTGGTTTCCAAACTCTCAGTTGCATGTGGAGGTCTTCCTCTCTGGTCCTGAGCTGTCAGCCTGCCCCATGCTGCCCATGGTTACCCCACGGTGGTCAGTGCCATTTCAGTAGCCATAAGCCTTGCCTGCAGGTAAAGCTGCTTGTTTGCAAGCTTTTTTGGTCTCACCGGGAAGTAAAACAGCTCCAAAGCAAAAAACCAAAAATCCCTCAAATTAGATTTGCTGGGCAGGCACCTTTGTGCTAGCTGTTGGCTAAAGAGCTGCCCCCCTGCTGGTGCTAGGTCTGCTGCTGGGATGGTACAGATCAGCTGTTGGTAAAGGTTTTGTGTTCAGGTTGTGGTTGTCTTTAATTGCCAAGCTATAGAATTGGGATGGTTTATATTTATTATTAATGTTTTTCCTAACTTCCTGTGGTTAAAGGTTATCAGGCTTTATGAATTCATTAGTCATTTGGCCCAAATTTATGAGTTGCTCAGCATTCTTTTTTTCTTTCCTGAGGTCTATTGTGTTTAGCTTTTTCACGAAGAGGCGAGGTTGAGTGGGTGACTTGCTATGGCTATGTTACTAGGAAGTCATCCTGATCTCCAGTGCTTCCCTAAGCTTTTTGAAACTACCATTTCATTCTTGTCTATGTGGGATATTTCACGCATTGTATCTGGGTTTTTTTCTTTCTTTCATAGGAACGAGAACTTAAGGCTGCTGCAGACAGTGTCTTATCTGAAGTACGGAAGAAACAAGCAGACACAAAGAGGATGGTGGACATCCTGCGTGCATTAGAAAAGCTTCGGAAACTGAGAAAAGAGGCCGCTGGCAGGAAAGGTTGATGATGAGATTTTTACCAAACTTTTTTAATTATGCACACAGGAAATAAGATGATGTGCGTGCCCTGTGCTGATGAGTAAGGTGTGGCTTGGAAAAGCTGTTTCTTTATTAGTGATTTTAGTTACATTGTTATGCAAGAATAGCTATAAAATGCTGAATACAGTTGTTGTGTTCTGACGTTTCCAAGCTCTTTCTTGATAGAAGAATTATTCCAGTAAAATAGTTGTTAGCAAGGTTAAGCTCGTGTTCCTCTGAGATTTTGCCAGCTCCCTTCTCAAGTCTGATAACAAACCCCCTCCTGAATTTGAAAATTTAAAATTATTTCTCTTAATGTTTAGGTGTTTGCCCACCCCCCTCAGCAGACGAAGCATTTGAAAATCAGGTGGAGAGTCTCAAAACATTGCTCAAAAATCGCACAGAGCTGTATGAAGCTGAGGAGAGAGCACTGAGAGTTATGCTGGAGGGAGAACAGGAGGAGGAAAGGAAGAGAGAAGTGGAAAAGAAACAGAAGAAGGAAAGGGAAAAACTACTGCAGCAGAAACTCGAAATTGATTCCAAGCTGTTCGGGGATCCAGGTAAATTCTGCACGCCGTACTTAACAACAGTTTTTTTCCATACCACACCCCCATCTCACAGACAGCGCACTTAAAATGCAGGCACAAAAATAGTTGAGAAAGAAATCATCCACTGGAGTAATTTATGCTCTGAGGAAAAGATGGGATAAACATAGTGTGCTGTTAACACGTGTGATGCAAGAAGAACTGTTTAGCTCTTCAGCGTAGACTGCAGTGTATCTCAAGCCAATTTCGTAATGTTTTGCAAGAAGAGGTTGTAGATTAAGCCGAAGTGAGAATAAACAGAATAGATTGAAGACTTCCAGCACCCAACAGATGCTTTAGTCTGGTGATTTGGGAAGTGCGACTCGGGTAATCTGTAAAGATTCAGTGTCCATATGTTCCTCTTGTTTAGAGGATGGAGGCAGGAAAAGTTTTGCTCATCTTGACTTGCCTCTGACAGCTCCGTAAGGATGAGGAGACGTGAGAGACATGTGAATAGTCCTTAATACATTACATAGGGAAGTGATTTCAAGTTACAGCTGGGGAGCAGCAAATGAGTTGGCAAATTTGGGGCTTCTAAGACTTGCTGGAATTGCAGGCCTTTCTGGTTTATTGAAGGATTTCTTTCTTTGTGTTCTAACAGATGAATTTCCTCTAGCCCATCTATTGCAGCCCTTCCGAGAGTATTACTTACAAGCTGAGCATTCTGTAGCAGCTCTAATCCAGATCAGGTAAGACCAAACAAAGTCTTTATTTTATTATCAACGATATCAGGTATTGTTTGTTGAGATCACAAAATTATGGTCCCTTTTGGTTTGTTAACTTCCAAATATGGTTATGCAATGAATTGTTCTGGTTTTTTTCAGCTACAGATCAAACTTCTCGCTTGGTAGAGTTGTATCCAACAGATGCCTGTGTGAGGCAGAGTGCATTTCTATGCATAACCATTCTGTTTAATAGAATAGTACATACAATTTTCACATTTGTGTTTTGAAAAATAAGTTTCAGAGTACAATATACAGTGTTTTGTTTATTGATCAGTACGGAAAAATACCTGTGTGGGTATATAATAAATCTCATTACCAAACTCATACCGGCTCTCCTCTCAAACAACGCTTTCTCTGTTAAAGGCATGAATGGGATCAGTACTTGGTGCCAGCTGATCACCCTGAAGGAAGCGGCATCCCTCCAGGATGGGTTCTTCCGAGTCTCCCCACAAATGACACTTGGGCCACTGCTGTCAGATAATTTAGTAATAAATTATTTTAATGTTGGAGGAATGTTTTGTTATAATTGCGTGTGTAAATACGAGAGGGTCCAAAGAGGAAGTCTCATCCTCTGTTTCAGTAACCAGGTACTGGAGTGTCTTGAAGAAAAATCTTAAGTTTTTGCCATCTGACTCTGCAGGGAAATATCTGAGCAAGCCCAAAGCTGCTAGGCCTCTTGTGGTACGGAATTACAATCCCACTGCGAGATTTTGTTAACAAATCTCAATGAAGAAATGTTGGTGACGAGGGTATTTGTGCCAGTATTAACATCCTATTTTTAGTGGCTTTTATCTTTATAAGCTTAAATCCAGGTGATGAAATCTCCAGAAATAAAGAAGGTTTTGGTTTTGTTTTTTTTTTTTAAAAAAAGAAAGATCTCATTAGTAAACATGTTTTTCTTCTTAAATGAAGCATGTCAAGCATCACTGTCAAAATAGTTCCTGTATTTTCATGTGTAGAAACGAGTCTATTACAAGTTTAAACCAATTCTGAAGTACAAACAAGACGGGCTTTTTCAGGGTTGATTAAAGCAGCTGTTGACATTTTACTTCTGTGGACTAAAATTGGTACCACAACATGGAAAAAATTCCCAGTTGTGGTGAAATAGGTCAGGCAGCCGTGTGAATATATATAAATTTGATGAATAAGCCTGCTGGAAAACAATAAAATCTGAAGTCTAACCTACTGTAACGGGGTTTGCCTACATAGCTATTTCTGTATGGGGACAGATCATGTATATAATACTTGATTAAAAACTGCAGCTTTATTTTATTTTGTAAGTTGTTTTTTCTACAGAATAAATAGAGAAAAATGGATTTTTTTTTGTTTGAAGTGTTTTGACTCCGAGGAAGAGATTTGTTTTAGTACTTGGCATTGAAGACAACTCCAGTGTGGAGAGAATTGCTGGCAAAAGGTTTGTGTGAAGGAACTTCTCCCTCCTACAAGGCAGCAGAGGCATCTGATTTCAAAGCCTTCCGTATTCTGGATGGTTTGCTTGAAACAGCAATGGGCCACACGGTCTTGGGGCTTTGCTGGGCTACACAGGTCATCATGGCATCTTTCCAGAGCTGCAGTCGTTATTCTTGCTTAGCCCTAATGTGTGGGAATGGATTTAATCTCTCCGATTCCTTACCTCTTTACATCACAACATTGTGTAATTCATGGAGGAGGCAACATGTAGTTGCCTAAATTCAACACTTTGGCCTTAGGTGTAATGTTAATAGTTTCTTGGCTGAAGCTTTGCGTTGATTTCTGTTAGTAAGAGCACACGAACTAGTAAAGTTTGATAGAGTTAGAATTCCTCTGGGTGCAGAAGTTGGCAGTTCTTGCTCACATGTGTATCACCTACCTAGAACACCCCAAACCACAGATTACTGGGAAGTCCTCTGGAGGCAGGGCCTCTGCTTTGCATGTCGGTACATCCTCCAACCCTGCTGTTGCTTCCAGCATCTCATTGCTCCAAGTCTTATGGCTGGGTCAGATCCTAGGGAGTCTTACCTGATAAAAAAGCCAAAATTCAAATAGCATAAAAACTCTTGCAGAAACACCACTTTCAGTTCAGGAAGCTTAGTGACCAGAGGATGCTCTGCTTAAATAGTTAGGCTCCTTATCCCATCAGCATCTCTGACAGGACGGGCTAACTGCTTACTTAAGCTACGATAATCTTAAAACGTCAAAGTCAGATGTGCGTCTGACACTGCAAGAATTTAAAGACCTGAGCAGTAGATAAGTGGGCAGCTCAGAAGCAGCCCTGTGTTCCCTGCCCTGTGAGAAGAGCTCCATGATTTCGTCTGACGGTAAGGATAACTTCGTAAAAACAGGACTTAAAAATGCCAGCAGATGATGTACTGTTAGGTGTATTTCATTCCCTCAAGCTTTCTGTGGTTTGTTCTTGCCTAATAACATCTGCATTAAAATGTTTCATATTTTTAGTGAGGAAGATGTTGAAGCCACAGATGGAAGAGGAATGTTTAAAATCTTAACTCATAAAATATGTGGAGACAGGGTATTAATTCTTTAAAAAAACCTTGTGTATTCAGATTTAAGACTCAAACTTATCCGAGTATAGTACTTTGTACTGGTTTTAAGTTTTAAAAAGTTACTACAGCTGAGAAGAAAAGAGGGGGTGGCTACAAGTTTCTGAGGCTCATTTGCATCCTTTTCCTTCCCCGGTCCCAGTGCAGTTCAGGTTTCTCATGCTTTTAAGGCACATCCTCTTAAAGGAAGGAATTTGACAGGAATTTGTTCATTTGCCAGCCTGTATCTTTGACGTGAAGGCGGGCAGGGCTGGCGTGAAGCAGACGAGGTCAGAACCCCTGTAGGCGTTGCTTGCCTGTGTAAGTTGGTGTTTACGGCTGACCCTCTTTTGTTCTTCTCTAGTAGCGTTTTCATTGCCATCGCTCCTCACCCCAATGTACTTCTTTTTTTTCTAAATAGCAGTTTGGGGAATTAACACTTGTGGGAGCCTTTCTCAGAGCACAGGATTTATGCAGTGAAATACAGCGAGACACGGCACCATAATCTCTGTGTATTTCCTTCATCGTGGCTTCGGACACATTCACTACCCGTCTCCCTCCCTTACAGGGGCATTTTAAACCAAGTAAAGCGGTTCTAGGTGACAGACAACGGGCTCCCCTTCTTCTTTGCACCTCTGTACCATGCAGCTTTTGGGAAGAGCTGGTTTACGGCGTGAGCTGCAGGGGGGCTGCCCGGCCAGGCGGAGGAGCTGGGGGAAGCCGGGTGAAGGCGGCTTTGCTTACAGATGTTTTCACGCGTTGTCTTTGCTGGTGCTGACGTGGATTGTAACTTAGGCTGAGCCCTCTTAGGCTGGGGAGCAGATGGCCGGGCTCCGTGCAGGCTCTCCACACGTTGCATGTGTCGCGTGTTAGCAGGGGTACATGTGTGGGAGCCGCAAAGCTGGTTACGGGCTCTGCCTGCGCTACAGCCCCGAGTATTAAATGTTCCTGTAATTCTGATAAGAGCAACCAGGTTGAACTGAGTGGTTGCACGTGTCGCTCCTCCTTTGTGGTCTAGAGGCAGTTCGTTAGTCCTCTGCTAACATAAGAAATGACCTGGAATACCCTTTCCCATGATAGACCCTTATTTTTGCATTAGACTAACAGGCAGCTTTCCTCGATACATTGGTCTGCTTATTTTCTCTTTGTGGGCTGTTTATCCTCATTGTCACGGAAGCCATTTCTTTTTAAAGGAAAAAAAAGATCAGTGAAAGCACTTCGGGATCCTGTCAGGCCAAGTATTTACTGTTTGTGCCCTGAGGATGGCTGCTGAGGGCTGCTGCTTTGGGATGAGCACAGGCTGCAGGTACCAGAGCACGACAGATAACTGGCCATTAGATAAAAGGAAATTATTTTGCACGCTGTTGTTGCTGGGAAGCTGAGGACTCGAGGCTCCATGCAGCAAGCAGTGGCTTTTTACTAAACTGAGACATTTAGACAGAGCTGATGGCTACGCTATTGCAGTAATATTTTCCATGCCACCATTCCCAGTTCATCGGAAATTTTTCTCTCCCCTGCTATTCCTGATCTAAAAAACATCACTGCACTTAAAATGACTCGATGTTTCTTAAAAGCTAATGTGGCCGTAAAATGGCTCATTCTAACACTGAGGCTTGCCTGATGTACCAGCCTCCTTGCTTGGCTCTCGAGAAGCTGCTGCGGTGCTGGGGGGGATGCCCTCACCCCAGCTCCCCGGGGCTGCTCCGGGTGATGGCTTAGCAGCATGCAGTGTGCATGAGCTCCACAGCCACCCCCAGGTCAGGCAGAGAGAGGAGACCTGTGAGGTGTCCTCCTTGGCTGCAATTTCTGCCTCTGTAACTGGAAAAAGTGCTTGGTCTGTCCCCAGCTTGGGGAAGGGACCGTGCGATGGGCAGTGGAGGGAGAGGGAGAGGGAGGAGGAGGGATGGAAAGCATGGAGGTGGAAGTGGAGGAGAAAAACGTTCAGTATCTCTGCCAAATGGTCAAGTCCTGTTGGCTCCAGCTCTGAATAGCAAAGGTTAGTTCAGACAAATCTTCCCAGTATCAGTAATTAAGATTTTGCAAATCTGGGGATTGCACACAGTGGTTTCTACTCAGCTGGCGGCATCCCTAAGGGCTGCGTTCCTTTTACCGGCATCACTTGAAATAACTCACCTTTCCCTCCTTCCACCCAACTTAAAAGGTGCTGGTCCTGCCTTTTACAGTTTTGTTTCATCCCTTCCTCTGGCAGCAAGAAATCAGGCAGCGGTGATGAGCTACCTGGATGGAGTTCCCTTCCGGACGGCCAGGAGCCTCAACGGGGACTCTGGAAGAGAAAACACTTTAATCACTGCCCCAGACATCGACCTACCCGACTGCGCCGATGTCCTCATGAGCACCATGGTGAGTCGCCTCTGCTTGCACCCACGCCCAGATTTGCTCCTGGGGGGACGCTCAAAGGGATGCAGCGGTGTTTGCCTTTTGTTGTGAAAGAAGGGAAGGGAACCGTCTCCTCCTAATTGATCTCCTCTTAATTGGCTGGTTTACAAGAGTGGGAGGAGGGGAGGAGGATTCATGGTGGGTGGGAGTGAGGAAGGGGTAGGTTTGGGGCTGGGTTTTTTTTAAACCCATCCAAGCAGGAGGGTTGGGTCTTTCTGGGATAGGAGGACAAACTTCAGGCTCTGCTCTGGGGTTGTTTTCTAGTCTGGAATTATCACCATCTCATTTATGAATAAGATTTATTAAATATGTATTAATCTATCAGAGAGGTAAGGAGGCAACACTACTTGTACTGGCAACATATATATATAATATATATACACATATATATATATATATATATAAAAAAATATCCTGTGGCGCCTTGTGATCTCCCATATTGCTCAGTCCTAAACTGCTTTTGAATCTTCACCTATTGCTGTAGCAGATCTGTCACCAATTTTAAACCCCACCGCAGTGATTCAAAGGAGCTGTCTGTGCTCTGGCAGGGGGTAGGAAGCCTTTCCCCATACAATTGCCCTGAGTCAGCTCCCTGGGCTTACGGGTAGTGCTAGCACAGCTCCAGTCAAAGATGATTTCAGAAATATTTTGTGTGTTCAGCCTTAAGTAGTCTCACCCGTAGATGGGGTCAGTGCACTTCATGGGGCGAAGGCGATCTGGGCGATCCCAAACATCCTCTGCTCGTTCTGGTGATGGATGAGCTAGCAGTAAACCCCATGTCCGGCTTTTTGCTAGCTCACCCTTGTTCATCCCTCCCCCAAAAATGACACATCCCAAATCCACAGGGCGAGTTTAATGTGAAGAGTCACCGTGCTGTTCATTTCAAGCAATTCCTCCAAAGGAAATTTTAATGCACACATTTTTTGCCACTATGTAAAGGCAGGTGATGGTCTACATCCCCATGGACCAGCTGAGGTGGTTTACCATCCTGTCCATCCAGCAGTGTGCCCAGGTGGCCAAGAGGCATCCTGGCTTGTTTCAGGAATAGTGTGGCCAGCAGGAGCAGGGCAGTGATTGTGCCCCTGTACTCCACGCTGTTGAAGCTGGACCTTGAATATTGTGTTCAGTTTTGGGCCCCTCACTACAGGAAAGATGTTGTGTTGCTGGAACATGTCCAGAGAAGGGCAGAGGAGCTGGGGAGGGGTCTGGAGCCCAAGGCTGCTGGGAAGTGGCTGGGGGAGAAGAGGAGGCTGAGGGGAGCCCTCATCGCTCCCTCCAACTGCCTGACGGGAGGGGGGAGCTGGGCAGGTCGGTCTCTGCTCCCAGGTAATGGACGATGGGATGAGGAGAAATGGCCTCAAATTGTGCCAGGGGAGCTTTAGGTTGGACACTAGAAAAAGTGTCTTCACCAAAAGGGCTGTCAAGAACTGGAAGGGGCTGCCCGGGGAAGAGGTCGAGTCCCCATCCCTAGGCATATTTAAAAGATGGGTAGAGAAGGTGCTTGGGGATAGGGTTTAGTGGTGGACAGGTATGATTGGGCTTGATCTTAAAGGTCTTGTCCAACCAAGTGATTTTGTGATTCTGTCCTGTGAAACCCCCAGCCCCGGGTTTCTCCCTGGTTGGGGACACAGTGGTGCTCCCTGCTGAGGCGAAGTGATTGTACTGGTGATCCAGTCTGATCCTTCAGGAGGCTCGCGGTGGTGCTTTCCTCGGGGAGGCTGGTTTGGGTCCACAGCTGACAAGTGGCAGGGAGCAGTAAAAACAGCATTCCTGGGCTGTGAATGTACTTGCCTGCCCGGCCGGAGGAGACCTTGTTTGGAGAGCTCTGGGACAGGCAAGGCTTGTTTGTTCCAGGAAAACCCTTGAATTTCAGTCTCAAACATGCTTATATTTTAAGCTGGAATACGTGGAAATGACGACTCTGTTCTGGGACCAGCTGAGCCCCTGGCGCCACCAGAGACTCCCGCGGCTGGTCCTGCCTCTGCCCAAGGTGGCATCTCCTCCCTTGGTGGCTCCTGAGACTCCATGCCCCATGTGGGTGCCACTAATGGATGCTGTCCCCTTCCACAGCAGCCAAACTGACAGAAAACTACATCTGAGCATAAGACACCTATCGAAAGAATTGTAGATACAACTCAAAATAGTACTAACTTCATAGCCACATTTTTTTCAAGCATGAATTTGGGGATTCTCTATAGGGATGAGGCTGGCACTGTCCAGTGCTATAGCTCTAGTGCCTGCAGTCAGCCCTGATGCTCAGGGAAATAGGAGCCAATATGGGAAGGGTGCAGCCCTTACAGTGCCCTCGTGGAGTGCATGGTTTGCTCCGTGCCCTGTGTTTCAGATGCCCTCACCAGCTGCTTCTCTCTCTTCCGCAGCACGACTTCTCGCTGGAAAGAAAAGTGCTTTACTGGGTCGAGGTGGCCTCTCAGCAGCAAACCTCCCGGCATCGAGTCACCTCCGAAGTCGTCCCCACGGCTCCACCGTGCTGGCTGCTGCTGGTGGACCCTGCCGACAGCTACGGGGGGAGAGCGCGGGACGGGGCGGTGCGGCGCTGCATCAGCCTCAGTGCTGCCGACGGCAGCTACGGGCACGTGAAGGGCAGAGGTGCCTTGTCCGACACCGAGAGCGAGACCTGGCACTCGGAGGAGGATGAGTACTCGGAGGATGACGAGTACTCCTCAACTTCCTGGGAAGAGAACGACAAGGATGAAAAGGTTTCCAGGAGGAGAAATGCTGGGAGAGGTGTGGTGCCGCGTCCCAGCTTTTACCAGACCCGACCAAAGACATCACCCGGCTTGCTGGAGCCCTCACCGGAGAACAGCAGCCACAACCCAGCCAGCCTGGACCCAAGCAAGCAGAGAAGATCCATGGTGATATTTAACAACATGAAGAACGAGCTGGGAGCAGCCAGGAGGAAGCTGGCTGCTTTGGTGCATCCTTTGAACAGAGCTGCCACAGAGAATGGAGGGGTTTCGGTGCCACAGCCGCTTTCCCAGTGCCCCCGCACCAGCCGCAGCGTCAAGTACGGGCCAGCCCCGGATATGTCCCACCTGGGGACCTTGGTGCCAGCTCCTCCGGCCACAGCCGCACCGATCCCCCCGATCAAACGGCATAAACCCACGGTGCCGGTGAGGTGGTTTTCTTCTGGTAGCCCTTTGCTTGTTGCTGAGACAGGAGGGGGGTGGAGGGTGTCGAATCGGTCCTGTTTGCTGGGGTCTGGCCAGCAAAATGGAACCAAAATGCGGCTTTGGGAACACTAAACCCATGAGAAATTGCTGATGAGTTTTCATAAGAAGTGAAGGAAGGTTACTTTTTTTGCTGGGCTTTAAAAGCAAGCTTTCTGGGAGGACATTTATTTGCTCTGTCCTAACCAAAACATCCCTGTTTTTCCTGACAAGCAAGGCATCTTACTTGATTTTCAATCAAAATGCTTAAAAAAACAAGTGAAAGAGGTTTTTTCCCCTTGAATGGAGACAAAACTGGGTTGTTCCTGCATCCCCTCTCTTCTGGGTCTCCCTCATTATCTGTCCCTGTGCTCACCGCCCTCCTTCACCCTGTTTTATAGCTGTAAAAGGCCATTTCACCTGACTCCTTTTGCAATATTGGCCTCCTCTGTGCAATGTCTGTCTGTCTTTTCGTAAAAGTGTAGGAAACTTCAGATTTCATAGTCCTACTAGAAATATGAATCGTTTAATGATAGAGGCAGTGATGTGAAGTGATGGAGTAAATATTGCTTCCCATCACCCTAAATCTGAATTGCGCCATGTGGTTTCTTAAAAAAACATCTCATCCA
The DNA here is from genome assembly GCA_018403395.1 of Gorsachius goisagi. Classification (NCBI taxonomy): domain Eukaryota; kingdom Metazoa; phylum Chordata; class Aves; order Pelecaniformes; family Ardeidae; genus Gorsachius; species Gorsachius goisagi. The sequence continues at coordinate 37,098 of BOSO01000488.1, forward strand.
GCTACTTGAGAGATTTAGGAGATGAATTACTGAAAACTCAGTTAAAACCATTGGACACATGAAAGGCCAGGTTATTTACATGTAGTTGCATCAGACATAGGGTAATTAAGGAAAGATTAGATGCCCATGTGTATTTATACACTAAACAGCTGTTGCAACTAATTACTAATCCATCGTCCACCCTGCTCGGCTGCTGTTACAAATGGATCATGCCAAATACTAAAGCTTCATACTCAGACAAGTGTTTCTATGTGCAAGGGCATTTCTGGAGATGGCTTTGTAAGAGAAACCTAGATGCATCTGATAAACGTCAGGGGCATAAATGAGGCATCGGGAGCATCCTCCTGCTCGGGCTGCTGTATCATCTGCCCGTGGGCAGTGCTGCCTCGCTTGGCCAGTCGAGGGTGGCATTTATGGCTGGGGACATGACTGGGATTCCCAGGGAAAGGAAGCTGCTCGTGCACTCTTTTCCCCATTAATGCTCCTGAGCTCTGTTTTCTCTGACCTGTCTCTATAGCTGAGCCTGGATTTAATTAAGTCCAGTCTCCTTTGAAGCCCAAGGGGGTTTGTTCCGTGTACGGGAATTCTCCTCTTCCAGAGAGAGCAAGGTAACTGCTGGCATTCAAAAGCATTGCTTCAGCCTGGGTCACTTAACATCATTTCATGAACGGGAGCAGGAAGAACATCTACTGTTTTTTTTCTTGCAGTCCCTCAGCCCCTACACCTGCCTTCCCCCTGCCTCCACGCCTGCGCGACCCCTCAGTTCCCAGAGATCCCAGCAGGATTCGGCAGCTGATCTGCTCTCGGCGCTGAGCCAAGAGGAGCGAGACCTCATCGAGCCCGTTATAGCCTTGGGCTACCCCACCCGCAAAGCCATCCTCACCCTCCAGAAGACTGGAAAGCAAAGCTTAAGTCAGGTTGGTGGAGCTGGCACGGCGCTGTGGAAGGCTTTTGATAAAGAAAAACTTGATTTTCATGGAGAAAGGGATGGCGGTCTTGCTTGGGGTGGACTTCTGATGGCCTTGGGTTTCCCACTTTGGTATCAGAGCTCAGTTGACAGGGTTTTCCATGAGATCACACAGCTGCACTTTTGCCATAATAAAATAGCAATGAGTCGCCCTCAGCTTTTCAGTGAGTGATATCGGCCGGGTAACGTTATCTGCTCAATCTGCTGTACGGAGTGTGGTGTCCTTTTGAAGTACAAATTTTGCCCCTGTATATGGAAACTTTTTGCACGTCATTTTTTCCCAGCTGTTAAATTCGTATGATTACTGCCATGGCTCATTCTGTCGGAGCGGGACTGTGCGAATACCTCAGAGATTTGCCTGCGCTCTCTCCAAAACACAAGTTCCCCGCATTGGAGCAATCAGGGACTCCATGTAAGCATTGTGGCTGGGTCCCAGAGCTCTTTTCCTGAGGAACCCTCTATAATAACCTGGAATTCATTGAAAATAATGAACATACAACCTCTTCCTACCCCTGCTATCTGGGTACATCACAGCCCACTGCACTGCATCCCGATTCCTGAGGTCTCTGCTTGTCCAGACAAACTCCCCGTGGTCCAGGTGGGCTTGGAGCACCTGTGCCATGAGGGATGCTACTGGCTCTGACCCTCTGGCTTGGCAAGCTTGGGACTGGACCCGTCCATCCCATCGGAGGATTTAATAGGGCTAAATTATCCAAGTAGCTCTTGCAGAGAGAGAAGGGCATTGCAAGAGGGATGTCTGCTGGGCTGTTGTGCCACAGGGAGCAGGAGCAGACTCCAAGCAGGGATGTGAGCAGGCACGGCACTGAGCAGCCGTGGTCGCGTTCCAGTCTCCCTCCCGTGCTCCCGGGGAGCTGCCTGTGCTGCGTGGGCCAGCTCTTACCCGTCCAGTCGGTGCACGAAGCTGCTCTGCGGCTGAGCCATCCTTCTGGAGGAGCTTCTGGCTCCCTCCTGAGACACCCCCGGCTGGACCAGCCTCCCCAGAACCTCGCTGGTGTTTCAAGGCGAGCGTCACTGCAAGCCGAGGTGGGGAGGGAAGCTTTAGTGCTTCAATTCGTAAAGGTTTCATCTTGGCAGAGGGAGATGGGCAGAGCGCAGCCCACGCTCTTTGCACAGAGCCGTGCAGGGGTGTCTTGTAGCAAGTGCTGGCTTCAGTATGAAGAAACAGTGCATCTTATTAAGGATGGAAATGAGTACAGTCTCCTCCCTCCTGTATAAACACCGCAACTCCCATTCCTTTGGAGAAGAGATTAATGCACCAAAACACAAGGTCTGCCTTATATCCTGTGCCTTCTTCACCAGCAGTTCCCATCTTTCCCATTTATGCCCAATACAGCCAAGATAAAACGTAAAGCCTAGCCCTTTGTGTGTCTCTTACAAGTACAAAACTACCAAATTAGGCTAAACCTTCCTGGAAAATATGTTTCAACTCAAGTTAAAAACAAGAGCTGTAGGCGCTCTTCATTGCTTGCTGGTGTCACGCAGGGTTTCAGTGTGTGACGATGACAGCTTCAACCGTGAAGATTGATTGTAGTACCAGATGGTAGCCAAAAATTGCTCAATTTCTTTGCAGTGTCAAGTCGAACTGGCAGAGCCCACCGTGGTGGAGAAGGAAAAGTGTGCTGCCTTAAGGATGCAATGCTTTCTCAATTTTGGTGGAAGAGCCTTTTAAAGGCTCAAGCAGGGTTAGTTGCCCCAGTGTGCCCCAGGTTCATCATCTAGGATGTCGTGGCTAAGGGCTAAATCAAAAATGCATCACTGCATTTTGATCAATGATCGTTGATAGATCAAAAATATGTCATTGATCCATGGAGCTCTCAATGTACATGAGAGATGGCTGCAGTGGTCAGCATCCACCTCCCCAAAACAGGGGTTCAGAGCAGGGTGTTCACCACAGGACACAGCCCACTGCTCCAGCCACCTCCTGGCCGTGCACAGATGGGGAGCCTCTTCCTGTGGACTGTTGGACTCGTGAAATCAATAATACCATGAAATATGTGCTCAGCTGTGCTTCCATAATGTGGTCCTGCCCATTTCCTCCTCCAAAAGAACTTGCTGTCTTACCCCGAGTGACAACCTAGATCTTCAGTGCTTCCTGCAAGCCTTGCATCAGCCATCCTCACTGGTGGTGGCTCTCCGAGCCTCTCCTACGCTTGTAGAAGTTGCCTTCTCAGTGGTGGCGTTTGATGCAGTGAGTTGAGAGGGCTGTCCACCGCGGTGCTGGCTGGGGTCTCCCTGTACCCCCGGAGAGCCTCTGATCCCGGAGGCTCAGCACCCGAGGGCTGGTGCCCACTGGGTTTGTACGTCCCTGGCTTGAACCTTGCTGCAAGGCTGGGGAGATGTTTACCCTGTTCCTCCATGATGAAATCAGCATTTGGGTCTTTGGTGGTGTTTGCTTATGGTATTTCCATGCTAGCAGCTTGTGGTCCAGGTGGTTGGTGAAGTGGATGGTGGTTTTGCTCTTCTTAAGCAGCCAGTTGTTGGAGCACTTGAAGTGGGGACCTAGTGGGGATGGGCCTTTCTGGTGGGCCAAAGAGGCACAGGGACATGGAAGATAAAACTCACCAGGGAAGGATTTCCTTTGCATCACTGCACATGCTCATCTTTGATGTGAAAAGTGATGTTGCTGCACATAACATCAAGTAGCAGCAAATGAGAGAAGAGATAAATCAGCAGGTTACTGACCCAGTTACTGATCCTACAGACTACCAGAGCCAGAAGATCTCTTCCCACACAAGCAGTTTGTGATGAGGTTATTGGGTTGGCCATGTATGGGATAAAGCCAGGGTCTCCGGGGGTGCCTGCCCTGGAGGAACTTCATGTGTAAGTGTGATAAGGAACCTCCCAGAGAGCTACAAGGGGAGAAGGAGCTTCAAGAGGGCAGTGGCACCTCCTCCTCCACCCCAGTGAGCAGTGGGGCTGGGAGCAGACCCAGGGGGTTAGCAGGTCATAGCAGTTAAAAACCTGGTTTTGTTTAATCTTCAGGAGATATATATATATATATAATTTTTTTAATGATAAAAAACGTTGACTTGACAACGATACCAATTTCATGCTGGACTTGAACAGCACACCAGGTTGCCAGGACTGGCCATGAGCACGGCTGTCCCTGCTGCGACAAGGCAAGAAAATACAGCAGTGATCTGGGGTGTCTAGTTAGTAAGGTAACGAGGAAGATGAAAGCAAGTTATAAATGCCAATGACCAATGACTATCTAACTTTTGAGTTCATAACCCGCTCCTTAAGGCCGACATTTCTTAAAATTCTATGCTCTTTAGCCAAACTTAGATCAACTCAACGTTTGAGGCACTTTTTTTTGCTTTTTCACATGTTTTATGGTCTTGTACTGAATCCTTCTCCTTGGCTACTGCGGTGCTGGGGAGGCTGGAGGCCTGTGTGCTGGTGGATCTGGGGAGATATGAATCAGTTTCTCCTCGAATGAATACAGCGCAGCTTCAGGGAGACCCGTGGGATGTTTTTATTCCCCCTGCTATTGTATAGCTCATTTATTATTGTCTGTCCCATATGTTTTTGGACAGTGAATGATACTCGTGGTATTTAAAAGATACCGCTGGGAATAGCGCTGTCAGCACTCCAAGAACAACGAGGAAAGCCAAAAATGACTGTTTACTTTCAGTAATGACAGCACACAGGTCTCCCCTGGGGTGGGTTTTGTGCTTGGACCCTAGAGCCAACGCACGGGCACCCGAACCCTGGTGCATCAAAGGGATGCCGGGTCGGCTGAAGGGAGACATCTCACTGGGATAGGCTCTGCTCCCCACCCAGCCTGGAGGTCATGGCTTTGTATCTCAGATGGTTCAAATGTTTGGTTTGCTCCTTGTCCTCCCTCCCCCTCATTCCCATTCCCACCCTGGGGGGGTGGGGGAACCAGGATGTTGTCTTCTCCCAGTGGGAGTCCTGCTGACAGACGGACCGCCCTGGCTGAGCATCAGATGGGAGCCAGGAAGACGGTTGTGCCCTGGGTCCTCCCCACGAGCATAGCCTGGGAAGGTGGTAATGTGGGCTCCTAAATGCACTTGCACCCCATGTCTGCGAAGTTGGATTAACCCTGGTTGTCGTCTTCTGCAGTTCCTGAGCTACCTGGCCGCCTGTGACCGGCTGCTGAAACAGGGCTACGAGGAAGGGCAGGTGGAGGAGGCCATGGAAATGTTCCAGTACTCGGAGAAAAAGGTCAGAGCGGGGCGGTGCAGCTCAGCCCTTTGTGCCGTGTCCTCCGGGCTTGCTTTTCCAGCAGGCTGCACACTCTCCTCCTCCTCTGCCACCCCTCGCACGGCCTCCTGGCAGGTCAGACCCATTGCCCTGCAAGCAGCGAGCCCACACTCACGACAGACCCCCAGGGCAGTGTCCCTGTAAGGATCCCCTGGGAAGGACACCCACTCCATTGCTCTTCTCCATCCATCGTCTCACCGCGCCGTGCAAGCACGATGCGCCTTCAGCCCCTGTGTGACGAATCCCCCCCCCACAAAACCCACCAGCACCCGTGCTCACTGCCTCCCTCCCAGCTCCCCCTGTGCATTCTCCCCCCAGGGAGAAGAACGGTGGTGGCATGCTGGGTGTTGGTCTCCATCACCAGTCTCCTCCTGGAAGTAGCAAAGAGCTGGGGTGGGAGAAAAGCTGCTTGAAATTTGGGCTGGTGCTGTCTGACGTCATGCCGACGGCACGTAGGATTGCTGGCTCAGCGCTCTTCAGGGCTGTGGCAGCGGGAGGACACCCGGGTTTTGGTGTTGGGCAGGGGGTTATTTACTGAGGACATGGCTCTGGGAGATGTTGCGGTGCTGGGGCCCAGCCTGAGCAAGGGGGGAAGCAGGATGAATTAATTCCAGCTTGCACTCACTGCCTTTCCCTGGTCTCTTTATAACGCAGGCAAACACTTGCATGGAGTCCATATTAAACTTTATACAGAATAAGTGAAGAGAGAGACTGACTTTATTAAATATTGGTTATTTAAAAAGTTCGTGTAAAGGCACACTTTTAAATGCTAGCGGCGGTACGCATGCCCTCGCTCTGCTGTTGGCACCAGGAGTGCCCTTCAGCGGTAATACAACCCGGCTGGCTCGCCTGGCTGCAGCCTCGGCACCCCGCGCTGCTTCTGCTGAAACCCTACAATAAATCTGTCCTTAAAACCCCCATGATAACATCGCTCCTTTCTCTTCCTCCTTCCTCCAGGCAGCTGAATTCCTGCGTTTGTTAGCTCAGTTTAACGATATGGGTTTCCAGCAAAACGAAATCAAAGAAGTTCTGTTGCTTTGTGGGAATCAGAGGGAGAAGGCGCTGGAAGAGCTCGTGATGAAAACTCAGTGACCAGCGTCCTGGACCCCAGGCACCGCTTCCCCTCTCCAGACCGGGCCACCAAAGGACTCGGGTGGGTCGGCAGGCGCTGACCCTTCTGCTGCTCCATCCCTGCCCCGAGCAGCCTGGGCACAAACCTTCAAAGCACCGGCTCGGTGTCTCGTCTCGTTTTACGGACATCCATCACAAGCGTGATTGTCACTGCATGAAGGCAGAGGCTTTATAGCAGGAGTGTTCATCTCTTCACCCACACACCTCCGCCCTTCATCGTCTCAGCTGTTTAGATTAGATACAATAAAATCCAAACCGCCTTCGGCTTAGATTTTTTGCAAAACCCAAACCACAGTTTTCTCCCTCCACCCGGGGTGATGGGTGTCGTGTTTTCAACTACAACCAAATGTGGATTCTTAAAAGATTATATAAATCAACAAGAAGAGATTGTTTTCATAAAAACTGAAGGCTTCTGCAGAAACATTGGTTGGTCCTTTCTTGGGAAGAGTCTCAGCTGACTTAGTCATGGTTGAACACTGTAACTGAAATCCAGTCCGATCACATTAGCTTCTCCTTTTAAACCAGAAACTTGAGGAAAATATACAATTAAATGAGGGTAAGGAAAGAAAACAGGCTGCCCTTGCTCTAGAAACACATCGAGTTTATCCAGTGCAATGGAGGATGGCTTAAGCAAGGGTTCGTGCTCGGGGAACTTCATGAAATCAGAAGAGAGAGGTGGGGATCGGCTCAGCTGCCCTCTGGTCTGCCCAGATCAGGAAAATTCAGGGAATGCTTCCCTCAACTGTGGAGACAGTGGCTCCAAATGAAGTTAATCATGAATGTCAGAATCAGGAAAATCTGGATGCCAGGGGAGTTTTTGTATGTAACTGAAGGATGGAGAATGTGAGATTCATACCTCCTTATGGGCTTGGTGGTGGAACAGTGGAGTGTTTTCACATAAAAGTATATTATTTTCCTGTGAATTAGATACAGATGTAATTTTTTTTGAGTAAAGATGGTTGGAGGGGTTGTTCTGAAATGTGTTTGTGTCTTTTCCTGTGAAAATGCCAACTGGCACAACCTAGCAGAGAAAAGTCCTTAAATTAGTTGCATTAGTACCATTTTTCCATTGTATCCTTCCAAATGATCTCCTAGCCCAACGTACTGCCATCGAGTTAAAACACCGTGTCCCTTCTCTGTGTATCTCGCGGTAGGTGCCAAGCACCAGCAGGAGGGTGCAGCCCTCCATGGCTGCCTTCGTCCTTGCCTGGATGCAAATGAGGAAACCTCGCATCCAGGTTTTGGGGGCCATGACCCATCCAAACCCAAGGATGCTTTGTACCTTCTCTAATGGCACTGAAAAGGAAAAAATGGCACTGTGAATGGCCAAGGGGGATATTCGTGGGGAGCTCCCAGGCTCTTCTCGGAGCTCCCAGCCCTGTTTTTCCTCTAGCTTTCCCTTGGTTATACAAGCTTTTATTTTTGATACAGCCCTTATAAGGCAAGTCCGCTCTACAGACAGCTTTTCGTTACGTTCGTCCTTGCCAAGATGATGTCACCTTAAAAAAGAAACTTGCAAAAGGTTAAACTGTGATTAGATAGATCGCTTTGCCTCAAACTGTAATCTTTGGCAGATAAATACCATGAAGATTGAAAGGGGAAGATAACGGTGCTGTGCTGGTGCCAGCAATGCGTAACGTCGAGGGCTAAATTCTGGTGGAACGAAGCACATTTGCGGCGGTGTGCCCACTCACTGTGTAAAGGCTGAGCAGCCTCTCGCTCTCATTAGAGGTTTGCTTGGTCCTGGCTCATCATTTTTTTTCCCCCTGCTTGCAGAGGTAAGAATGACATCTTTTTTCCTCCCCGTGCACCTAAAATTATCTTGTCTTGCTTTCTGTATCACGGTCTGGATCGATGGATGCAACAAATTACTCCTCTCTTGGGAGCATCCATGCCATACTCAGCAGGGCCTGCCAAGACTTGCTCTTTCCCCCGGGTGTTACACTTAAAATCTTAAAAACGTTTGCATTTGGTCAGTAAATATCTTTGTAAACCCCCTTGAACTGTCAAAAAAAACTGCATGTGAAGGCAGGGGGGGAGGTTGTATCGCTTGGTGGTGTCCAAGCTGGAGGGAAGGGGAGAGCCTTCCAAGTTCAGCTGGCCCGGGTTAGCCACAGGAGCCCGCCAGAAATGTTTTAGAACCGGAATTATTTTCACTTTATTTTAATGGAGGATTTAAGCTGTTTGTTAAAATGGTTTTAAAGCAGCGTGCTTCCACGTGCTGCTTTCAGTTAGGGGAAGGCCGTGTGAAATGTGGATGGGTTTCCTCTAGGAAGGGAAGAGGGATTTGACTCGATGGGCATTCTGCTAGGAGTCCACCCAAGGATGGTAACGCTGCAGCGCACTGTAGAGCTGGGGGAGGCCACCAGTGTCCCCTGCCTTCCCCATGCCACCACCAGACCCACACCTCCACCAGTTGGGGGGGGTGACAGCGGGGTGGTGGCCTGGCCCAGTGGCAGAGGGCAAGTGGGGACAAGATGCATCGAGTGGTTTTCAATCGGGACATGGGTGCGAGCTGGGGTTTTCTTGTTCGTTTTGGTTTGTGGTTGTGTTGTGTGGTTTGTTTTGTTTTTTTTTTCTCAAAGGCGGTAACTGTTTTGAAAATGCTGAGAACTTGGCGAGGGTCAGCAGTGGAGGTATTTGAGGCATCCCAGCTGGTATTCTCTTCCGCTCCGTCTTGGCTGGGACAGCCCGAAGCCTGCCCCACGGATGGGAAACCAGCTGAGCCGCAGTCTGGGTTTGCCGCTGCCCTGGTCCCCGCAGGTCTCCCAGCAAGGCTGCGGTCGCAAAAGGGAGCTCTACGTTCTCCAGCCATCCCCAGAGCTGGTGCTGAGGGCTAAGAACCTTTGGTGCTAGGGGATGGTATCTCGTGAGAACAGCTCATCTGGTTCTCTTCCAGAACAGAGCTCTGCTAATGGAGAAGACCTCTGCAAGCCTGGCATCGCCGTGCGATGGTGATGCTCTCTCCTCTCCTTCCCTTTTTGCACCTTTTTGTATTTCCAAGGTTTGCCATGTCCTAAAAAGACCCTGTCTTGGCTCAAATGAGCCTCTGATGAGTGCCAGCACTTGCCACCCCATTGGGTCTGTGCTGGGGCTTGGCAGATGAGCCTGGAGGAGATGATAGCTGGCTGATGCTCTCAGTGGGGTGGATGGTTCCCCAAAACCCCTCAGTGCATTAAGCACCTGATGCCCAGGAGATGTTTTCCTTCACCCCCCCATCTCCCTTTTCTCCTCCTCCTCCCAGGACCCTGCTGCAGCCCAGAGTGGCCGTGGAGACCTCCCCAGGGAGCACGAGGCTGCGTGGGAACTGCACTCCCATGTACGGCTCTGAAACGGAGCCGCAGCTGAAAAAGCATTCAGTGGGCAGAAGCGAGCCTTGACGTGGATCCCTGTTAGGAGGTATTTTCCTTCAGAAGAGCAAGGAAAAAAAAAACCAAACCAAACCCCAAGAGTAATGAAAAACACCAGGGTTTTCAATAGCTTTCCTTTTAATTCCAGGATATAACGAATGATTTTCCATGGGAGCAGAGAGGAGGTGGGATGCTGCACACCTTCGGAGTGTGGTCAAAATAAATAAAACCCGTGTTTGCATCTCTTTGGTATCTGCCCTCTGCAGAAGCCAGGAAGCCCTGCATGTGGTTGGCTCGTGAGCCCACAGCTGGTAGGACTTTGCTCACAGCCTGTGCGGTGCAGGCAGAAGCAGGCAGCAGCTACCTGCAGCCCTTGTCCCTCTGGCAGGGTCTAGTGTCACCCCCAGGGTCCAACGTGACGTGGCCCTGGACCTGAGCATGGCTCCGCAGAGGAGGAGAGGAGCCCCGGGGGAGCAGCGGGTGCAGAGCCGAGGCCACGTGCAAGGAGAGCATCTCAACGTGGGACGGAGGGCCACCTATGTCGCAATGTTGTGGTCACGCCTTGGCAGCCTCAGGAGGAAGGTCTGCAGGGAGCCGCTGCGCGGGAAGCCCGCCCGCTCCTTCTTGAGCCTCCAGGTCTCCTCTTCCACGGAGTAGAGGAGTGTCAGCATCTTGTTGACGGTGTAGACGGTGTCACCCCTGATGACGGCGGTGAAGAGGGCTCCTTTGCTGTTCAGGAACTGCCCGGGCAGGGCGGTCCACTGGCGTGATGTCAGGTTGAAGCAGTCGATGACACAACGCAAGAAGTCATCCGAGGGGCCATTGCGCATGACGTAGAGGTTGTCGCGGTGGGCCACCATGCAGTGCCCATAGCTCTGGTGCCGCTTGAGCTCGGTGACGGGAAGCCATGAGTCTCGCTGGGTCTCGTACTCATAGATGACAGTGGTGTCCAGTGGCTTCCACAAGCAAACGAAGATCTGCCCCATGGCTTGGGCACAGGGTGCTGCTGTGCTTGGCTGTGGCAGGTCAGAGACGAATGTCCAGGTGCTGGAGGCCACGTCGTACCTCTCCACAGACTTCAGGGAGATCTTCTCATACTCCCCACCAATGGCGTAGAGGTAGCCCTCATGGCCCACCAGCCTGACATCGTAGCGCAGCTGATGCGGGCTGGGGAACTCGCTCCAGGAGTTGGCATCAGCATCGTAGCAGAAGCTGCTCTCCACCACCTGCTTGCTGGCCCCGTAGACACCACCCACGATGTAGATCTTATTATCCATGGTCGCCATGCCAGCTAGGAACGTGCTGGCGCTCAGCGGCAGGCAGGAGAGGGTCCTCCATGTGTTGGTCTCCTCGTCCAGGTAGCAGATGGTCCTGGAGAGGTCCTCCAGGAACTCGAAGGTGGGCGTATGGGCTCCTACTGCCACAAAGGTGCTGGGCAGGAGGGTCTCCACGTAGGCCAACAGGTCGGCGGAGAGGCAGTCCAGGTAATCCTCCAGCTCAGCGTAGCTGTCCCTGATGTAGAGTGCGGCGCAGTGGAAGAGGTCCAGGAGACCGAATATGGCGGCGGCTTGGTACAGCAGGATGCAGTTGTCGGAGTTGATGGAGTGGATCAGATACTTGGCCAAGGGCTTCACCTGCAGGAAGGCAGCGCACTCGACCGCCTGGAAGGTCTCCTCACTGCTGAGGATGGGCCTCTCCCCCGCCAGCACCCGCAGCATGGCGAGGAACCCGGCTGCGCTCAGCTCCCCCAGCCCAATCTCCTCCTGCGTGCTCTCCTTCATGCCTGAGCGGAAGAGGGCACGGAAGTACTCGCTGCTCTCCACCAGCAAGGTCTTCTCCACCCAGAACGACTGCTCCTCCACCCAGATACACACCCGCTCTGGAGGTCCTGCCCGGGAGCCTTCCTCCTCCGGGGTCATCATCGCTCAGCGGCTCTCGGGGCGGGGGGGGAGCAGCACCCGATGCTCCTCTGTGCCGTGTCCCGGTGCAGCCCCCTCCTGCTTCCACCGCCCTTTGATGCCTTTGCTGCGCTGCCCGGGCCGCCACGCTGCTGCCTTGTAATATAAATACCTTGGGCTAAAGATAGCCGAGCTCGTGACCGGGCCCTTTCAAAGGCATCCACCGCGCTCAGCTGCCCACCCAAAACACAGGCAGGGCTCCGGCGCCACCGGCCAGCGTGGTTCAGGGCAGAGATGCCCGGCTGTATCACGGCGGAGATGCCCGGCTGTACCACGGCTCATCCCAAGGAGGATGCCCGGCCACCCCGGGGGAGATGGGTCTCACCCTCCCTGCTCTCGGGCATCCCCCTTGCGATGCCCCAAAGGGACGGTCCCCACCCCAGGGAGGGCACCGCGTTTGTGTGGCTGGGAAGAGCATCTTCCTGCTCTATTATTATTTTTTTTTTTTTCCCCTTACAAAAGGGGGTTTTACGGCTGCAGGGAGGTAACCGATGTCAGCAAATCTCCGTGCCCTCCATCCTGGCTGTGGGAAAGGGGCTTTGCCACCCACCCCCCCCCAAGCGTGGCCATGGGCAGGGAGGGACATTTAGGGAGCTGGTCCCTTTCTGACCCTACCCAGGTGGGAGGCATGGAGCAACCTGGGCAGCATCCATCCCTGGTGCAAGGAGCCGTAAACCAACCTGTGCTTGATCTGGGGATCCCATGGTGAGAAAAACAACGTGCAGCAGCCCCCTTCTCTCCAGAAAAGTCCCCTCCAGCCGCAGGGCTCGCCCCGCTCCCCTGTAACCCCTGGCTGCGGGCAGACACCCCCCTCCCCGCCGACTCATGTAGAGGTTGTTGGTGAAGAAAAATATCATTTGTGGCACATCACTTGTTTGTGTGCTATCCACGGGTTTTACTGGTGAGAAATCCCATTTTGTCCCTGCTGTGGGGTGCAAAGGAGGGCCGGCAACAGGGCCCCAAATTCCGCCCATCGCTACTGCAGCCAGTCTTAATTTTTGATGCATAATTTAATCCAAGCAGCATAATGATGCACAATTTAATCCACCTTGCCAAAGCTCTATTTTTTCCTCCCTCCTTAGCCCTCCATCCCAGCAGCCGGGAGCTCCTTGGGCTCTGCGTGACAGCAAAGCCACTGCCCCAGCATTTTGGGTCCCCCAGCAGGTTCCCCCAAAAAAATCTCAGTTTAGGGGAGAAGGTGAAAACTTTGTGCTTGTGTTACTGTCATTGATCCTTGCAGGTACCCGGCTTAAAACTTAGCTCTGATTGCTTTTAAGCATCCTTGAGCTGGGTCCAAAGGGGGTCTGGGGGCCGGGGGTCCCCGGAGGAGGTCTGCTTCCTGCCGGGGAGTGGTCCCCATCCTCTCCATCCTCCCCATCCCTGGGGCTTGCAGGGACTTCCACACTCCCAGACTATTTCAGGAGGGTTTAAAAATATCCTCCCTGCATTAACGGACCAGGAGCCCAGCGGCGCAGCAGCCCCACGTGGCCATGGAGCAGCCTTTGCCCCCCAGCCCCGGGTATGGTGTGTGTCGTCGTGTGTCCCCCCCCCCCCCCGAAACCCCTCAGGGCCAGCCCAGGGGCCGTATCCTGCGGTCCTGGGCGCTGAGCCCCATCCCAAATGGCTGCAATTGCCATGACAACACTGACTTCAGCCTACGCCACCTACTCGGGCTCCCAGCCCGCTGGGTGCTGGCTGATGGCTCGGTGTGGGCAGCGGTGGTGAGTACTCCCCGTGCTCCCCTTTTGCCCCTCGGGATCGCGCTTTTTGGGTGGAAAAAAAAAAAGGGGGAGGGGGGGTTGGTTGGTTTTTTCACCCCTGCAAAGTCTCTGCCAGCAGCAGAAGGTGTCTGTGCTTAAATGGGGCTGGGCGAGTGGCGGGCCGGAGGGTGGCTGTGCTGGCAGCATCGCTCCCGAGCGCTGCTGCTGCCTGCGGGAGGTGTAATGAGTGCACCGGCCTCAGCTAAGGGAGCGGGACCGGGCTTTTGCTTGCTGGGGGCTCGATGAGGTGCCGGGGACACGGAGAGGTGGCCACCAAAAGCTGGCATGAGGGGTTTTGGGGATGGAGGTCCCTGTCCCAAACCCCCCCCGGAGCTCGGGGGGGCCGGTGTGTGCCCTGCCGGGGGGACCGTCCCCGGGGCAGCGTGTCCAGCCCGGCGCCAGCGCAGCAGCTTTCCTTACAAGGAGTTTGGCTGGGGCCCGAGCGGCGCCTCCGCCGGCCTCATTCATCGGCAGCCCCAGGCGGCTCAGGGGCCGCTGCTCCCCCGGCCCCGGCCCCGGCCCCGAGCCCCGCGTCCCCTCCGGCGGCGGGTTTGAAGGTGGGAGGCTGCGTTTCTCTTCTCTTTCTGGGGTGCGAAGGGTGGGCAGAGGGCTGGGGGGGGGGGCGGGGGGGCGTCCCTGGCTTTGCTCGGGTGGGGGAGGCTGGCTGCTGGTGTGGGATGGTGATGCTGGCCGCCCCGGCTCCAGGATGCTCCAGGAGGAGAGCGGATCCCCCTCCCTGGTGCCGCTGAGCCCCCCTTCTGCCCAGGCTGGGGCACCCCACGAGCCAGGGGGCCACAAGGTCCCCATCGGCATGGCAGCGGGTGCCCCACACCCCCCTTCTCCCCAGGCTGGGGCACCCCACGAGCCAGGGGGCCACAAGGTCCCCATCAGCATGGCAGCGGGTGCCCCATGCCCCCCCCCCCCCGCTCTCCTCCGCAGGACAGAGGATGTCCTCGATGTTCGGCAAACCCCGAGCTGGCGGGGAGCGGCCGCCCCAAAGCCCTCTGGCCGAGTGCAACGTGGCCATCCTGGGGTGCCGAGGGGCCGGCAAATCAGGTGAGATGGGGGCCTGGCCACCACGAGGATGGTTGGGCATCGGGGGGGGGCCGGGGTACCACGGGGGAATGCCCACCTCACCCTCCTTTTTTGCCTCCTGCAGCCCTGACCGTGAAGTTTCTAACCAAGAGGTTCATTAGCGAATATGATCCCAACTTGGGTAAGATGCTTTCTTCACGGGTGTTTCCCCTCGGTTGTCCCTCATGAGTTCCCACGGAGCATCCTTCCCATCTTCTGCGTTTCCTACAAATATGGCATTTGAGGGGGAAAAAAAACCCCCAAACAATACCCAAAATTACATGAAAAACAACGGAAGGGCTGGATTTGACCCAAACCCGCCTGTGAAAGCAGAGGTGAAAGCAGCGCTCCATCCGTGGGCATGTCCCGGGGGGAACGTCGGCTCCTCACATCCCCCTAAATAAACTGAAAGCCAAATTATTGGGGGGTCCTTAGGGAGCATCTCGTGCCTCCTGCTCGCTCCTGGGGGGTGTTGGGCAGGGGGAGGGCTGGGGCAGCGGCCCCGGGGGCTGTGCTTTGCAGTGAGTGGTTCTGGGCATTTATTTTTCCACTCGTTTGAGTAATTAATAACTATTTTCTTAGGCTTGACTCCAGGGTGCGGGGAAGAACCGTAAATGATTTATCGGGGACATTAGGGAGACGTGGACCTTGTCCAGGAACTGACTCCAGCCCCTAATAACTCAGCAGCTCTTAGGAAAGAAGGATAAATCCTTTCCTCCTCGGATCTTTTTGGGGAATGTGGTTTCATCTTCCCACGTCAAAACCTTTCCGAAACACATCCGTTAGGACCCGCTGGGGGAAGGCATCTTCCTCCCAGGGGAACGGCTGAGTGGTTCTCTCTGCCTGCCCTCCTTCCAAAAGAAAGGGGGGGCTCCTTTTGCCTGATTTATTGGGCAACAGCCCTGGTGTCAAGCCCCCAGCTCGCTTTATCTCTCCAGGTCGTGGCGTTTAGATAAGGGCTGAGCCCCGGGTGCAGTGATGGCCGCGCCGGGCTCCTTCCCCTCCCTCCTTCTCCTATGGGAGCCCACACTTGCGGCATGCATGGGGAAATAACTGCTCGCAGCAGCACCACCACCAGCCCCCCAAAATAACGTTGTCTCAGAGAGGAGCAAGGTGGGAGGTGTCGGTGGAGGATGCTCCTCACCAGGGGATGAGCTTTTTCCATGGCGCTCCAAGAATCCCGGGCTTTGCTTTGGCTTTGGAGAAGACAGGACACCCCAGCCCATCCTCACGACCACCTTTCTCCTTGCAGAGGACACCTACGCCTCAGAGGAGCTGGTGGACCAGCAGCCCATCCTGCTGAAGGTGATGGACACCGCCGACCAGGTGAGGCTCCAGCTGATGCCAAACGCCCAGCGTGACCCGGCTGGATGGCGGCTGGACCACGGCTCAGTCGCTCCTCTTGCCCCCAGGACGGCCCCGGGAACTGCGAGCGCTACCTGCGCTGGGCCAGTGCCTTCCTCGTCGTCTACAGCATTGACGATAGGAAGAGCTTTGAGGGCTGCCAGCGCTACCTGGAGGTCCTGGCCCTGCATGCGAGGGGCTGCCAGCGCCGCGGCCCCGTGCTCCTGCTGGGCAACAAGCTGGACATGGAGCAGTACAGGTATGGGGCACGGGGCAAGGCTGTCTTTTCCCGGTGGGAGATTGCTCACTGACCACCCCCCCCCATCCCTCCGGCTGGGATACTAAACCCAAATCTGATTTTTTTTTTTTAAATTTTTTTTTGGTGGTTATTTCCACCCCCGTCGGCATTCGCCACGTCCTCCCACATGTCCGAGGTTCCTGCTCTCCTTCCCCAGGGGATGATGTGTTTATTTTGAGCCCGTTGGTATTTTCAGTGGGATATTTTTTCGGCTGCGTGGTAAAGCAGTGTCGCCATCCCCGGGCAGGGCTTGATCCTGCTCCAGCTCCTGGCTTCCCTCTGGATGTGCCCTGTCCCTGGAGCCTTTTCTCACCGTGCTGCCAGGACTGGATGTCCCCGGTGTGTTTTTCTGGCCTTTTGTGCCGCTCTGGGGCCGTGCTGAGTGTTGGTCCCACGGGTCCTTGAGTCGCATGCGTTGCTGAACCCCCCTTCTTGTGCTCCCAGCACAGAGGCTTCCCCCTCCCCACGGCAAGGACCTGCCCCATCTCCTCCGTGCTTCCCAGTGTGCTGCCATCCCATCCATCCCCGCACACATCCCCAGCGTGGGAGGTTGCCTGATTCCCAGGGACCCATGCAGCCTGTTGCTCTGGGATTTTGGGAAAAGGCAAACCTATTTTGGACTCATGTCCCCTGCTTGTCCCAGGAGCGGGGACGAGCAGGTGCTGCCCCGGGAAGCAGGCGTGGGATGCAGGGACCATCGCGCCCCGCCTGCACCCTTTGCTCCCCTTTTCGGGCGGTTGCAGCGCCCCAGGGGATGCTGCACCCATCCCCTCTGCTCCCGCCAGGCAGGTGCCGGCAGCCGAAGGGATGTCCCTGGCGAGCAGGTTCGGGTGCCTTTTCTATGAGGTGTCGGCGTGCCAGGACTTCGCGGGGGTGCAGCACGTCTTCCACGAAGCCGTGCGGGAGGTGCGGCGCCAGGCGGAGCGGAGCCTGCCCGTCCGGCCACTCTTCATCACCGAGGAGCGTCCCTGCCCGTCGGTGGCCACGCCGGTGGCCCTGCCCACCCACCACGGCTTGGCCAGCTGCACCTTCAACACCCTCTCCACTGTCAACTACAAGGAGATCCCCTCGGTGGCCCAGGCCAAGCTGGTCACCGTCAAGTCCTCACGGGCTCAGAGCAAGAGGAAAGCTCCCACGCTCACCTTGCTGAAAGGTTTCAAGATATTTTAGGACGCGTCCCCGCAGGCTGTGGAGGGGGCGGAGAGAGACTCCCGTTCCCCCGGCTCCCCATGGGCTGAGACCATCCGTGATGGACTCACGGGCACCGTGAGGCTGCTGGCAGACGGTGGCCCCGGTCTCCGTGCCAGGGCAAAGCTTGTGGTGACAACTGGGTGAGCAGACGGGGTACCGAGAGCCCCAAATCGGCTGTGGCATCACTGCCTGCCCCCACCCCGGCTCTCATCCCCCCTGGCCGAGCTCTGCCATGGTGTTTGCACCCTGTCCTGCCACCGGCACCGGGGGCCAGCCCGGCTTTCCATGTGGATCCAGGCGGTTCCCAGAGCAGCCGGAGGCGCGGGCACCACCGGGAGGGCGAGGGCCGTCCCCAGGCCCCCCAGCCCACTTGGGCACCTGGCACACAGAGATGGGAGCCCAGGAAGGGGGAATTAATGATTAATCAAGCATCGAGGCACCCATCTCGTTCGTCTCACGGGTCCCCTGACTGAGCAATAAGTAGGAGGAATTTTTATTTTTTTTTTAATCCGAACAGAAAGGTGCAGGTATTGTTTCAGCCGACCAAAGGCCTCAGGTGTCCTGAAGCTGATTCCCATGCATCAAAATAAGTCATACCAAAATAGCTGGGCTTTTAATAAACTTTTTACACTGTAGTGTTCCTTTGCAAAGGCTTTGCAAGGAGAGATGCTTCACTTTGAAAAGCCTTTGTTTAAAAGACTGATGTATTTCTAAAAATGTCTTAAATTATTTCATGGCTTCTACGTGTGCCCAGTGAAGGGCGTGAAGTGAACCCTAAAGCAGGTCAGGCTCTACCTGTGCCCAGGGCTGCGCGTTCGGCTTCGTTTGCTGCATCAGGTTAAACGTTCTGCTTCTCCCTGGAGTTGCAGTTACTCTGCGGAGTAAAACATCCACATGTATATTTCTGCATATATACATGTGTGTATGTATATATATATATATATATATATATATATATATATGACCTTACTGACAGAGATTCAATATGGGATTTCAATCGACCACTTTGGAAAGTATTTTAATAAAGATGATTTCTGACATGAACAAAAGCGCCTCTGCTTCCGTGTGGCTGTTTGCCTGGTGGGACGGATGACCGTGGGTTCCCTAGCTGACCGCAGGAAAAGCCTCCAAACTCCCGCCTCCCACCCCGGCTCGGCTCCCACCCCTCAGCAGCGAGGGGGCAAAGCTGGGGCAGGGGAGAAGGCTGGAGGCAGCCGAGTGCAGAGGGTGAAGACCACCGTGGGTTTGCCTCAAGTCCAGAGCCACTGCTGCTGGTGCAGCTCTGCCGCTTTCTTTTTTTTTACTCTGTTTCTCCAGGCTAAACTACATTTTTAAACTTCCCTCACTACAAATCGACCCATTCTGATACATTCCTTAGGGCCTAAGTGGTTTGACTTCAGCTGCCGTTGCGTGGCATCCTCAGTTCCCTGTGTACAGAGACGTGACGGTCCCGTCCTTCCACTGGACCATCACTTCTCCCGATCTCTGATCCTGGGGCTCCGGCTCCTGCTTTCGCAACTCAGCCGGGCTGTATTCCTGCGCAGGCATCAGGGATTGCTTGGCTTCCAGCTCAGCCTGCTGGGCGGTTTGCACTGCTTCTCTGTACATGTGGATCTTCCTTTTCCTGCAGGGAAAGCATAAAAAGGAAACAAGGAGTGAAGCAGCGAGCCCAGCCCACTTCTGGGAGCAGGCATCTGCCCCCAGCCATGGTTACATCCATCTCGTCGTCCCTTGGCCCCGGGATCACATCAGCTGCTTACGGGCAAACCCCACCGGCTGTGCTGCGTGGTATAAGCGGTCTGAAGTGTTTGAGTACCCACGGCCACGGGGTTTACACTCGGAGAACACACAGCACATCACGTCGCCCAAAGCAAAGCAGTAACACCCAGCAAGCCATCGTTAAAATGAGAGCATGGCAGCCGTGTAACATACGCTCTTTTTCTCTCATTGTAAGATGAAAGCTGTGACCAAGTGTAAGTTTTCTTCCTGTAGATGACAGCGAGTTGCTCTTCAGCTGCAGGGTCGCTGTACAGCAGGGGAACATTGTGGGAATGCAGACAGGGAAAGGCTGGGGAGTCTTGCTTCAGACTGTGTGCCCCTGCACTTATGGGACTGCACCTCACACCACACATTTAACATCACCTCCCTTCCAACAGCCCTGCTGGGCTGAGCAGAGCTGTTCAGATGCTTCACCTATGAGGATCCAGGGCCCAAAAATGTGAAGCGGCTCATTCCAAGTCACGTACAAGGAGAGCAGGGGGTCAGGCAAGGTTTTACAGTGAAGCACAGTTCAAAGGGAGTTTGACTTTCCTCTTCTCTCCATCGCTCAGGGCTTGTTCCTGCCCTGTGTCTCAGCGTGCTGCCCGCCCTGCCCTGCCAAACCCACATGTCTGCCTGGGGGGGTCTCAGCACACCAACACACGCCGGAAGACCCCCAAATTTTCCTGACTCACCTGTTTCGCACGATGTTAATGGCCAGGAGGAGAAGACCCAAAATCATGACTGCGAAGGAAAGCGCAAGGATGGAGTAATTCCATGTTGATGCTGGGGGAAATCATGAAGAGGCAGCGTTAGCGTGCACAGAGCAGGGTGGCCCACAGAGCCTGGCCAAGTGTTTCCTGAGGGTACCCAAGCTCAGAGTGCCATGGCTATGGCTGCAGGATGAGGGCAGAGGTGCTGGTGTCCAGCTCAGCACCCAGAGCAGGGCACCCAGGTCATATTTTTGGGGATAACCTCAAACAACTATCCCTCCCCGGGCAGGAGCCTTACACAACTGCTTTCTGCCGCTCGCAGCTCCTCACCTTAGGCTCTGTATCTCTCATGCTGACCACGTCTGCCTCACGTGGCTTTTCAACCTTCCCTGAGCGCTGTGAGCGGCTGTGCCTGAGGGTTAGGAGCAAGGCCGAGAGCTGCAGCATCCCACTATGAGCACCACTAGATGGGTCCCTCCGCTCTGCAGCCTTTCTTGCTGCTGCCGCACCCAGGCAGGTAGAGTTTGCCTTCGAACACCGGCTGGCGTGTGCAGCACAGATGGCAGCAATGCTCCATCCTTGATTTTTGTGGCTTTGAAATTGATCCTCAGGGCGCTGACCTGCTCATATTGATCTGCTCCGTCCACCCTGCCAAAATCACTGGTCATCCCAGACCTTTGCTCGCTGGCTATGCCTGGAAAGAGGCTGAACCCCTCTCTGGGAGGAGACACTATCCCAGCAAAGCCTCATGCCTGTCTTCACCCACAGCCTGCTTCTTCTGGAGGCGAGACTGAGGGTTTATGTGTCTGGGGTAAATCACCTCGGGTAATTCCCTCGGGCGTCTCCATTAGGCAGGAGGGTTAGCAGCCAGGGACTGTGTATCTCAATCTCAACTCTCAACCCGGGAACGCCAATGGGACTTACGGTCTTCTCTGCGGAAGAACCAGAGCAGTTCCTCCAGCTCTTCTTGGTCTATACCCAGCGCAAGGGTCGCGTTGCCTGCTGTGTGGTCATATGTGAGTGTGCTGGCAAGGGCTGCAAGGAAGTACTCGTCTTGCTCTGCCTCGGCTGTGGAGGAGAAGAGCAGAAAGGTTCAATGGTTGCTCACTGCAACGCTTGGGGCCAGAAATGGCCTTCCCGTTGGCTCCCAGGGCTTCCCAGCACGTCCCACCAAGCAGGCAGAACGCAGCCGTGAGGACACAGCCTTATCTCATATATTGGGAAGAGGAGAACATTTCTGGCTCATGCTGCAGATCCCGTTATGGTAGGGCACCCAAAGTTGGAAAGACCCCAGGACACTGCTTGTGCCTTTCCCTGTTCCCCAGCAGCGTGCGTGCGTGCAGCACTGGTCCCTGGGTGTGCGGCACTTACCTGCTTTCTTCTCGCACACGCTCCTGTCTGCAGCATCTTGCCACTGGGCCTTCAGGCCTCTCGCGTTATCGAGAGCGACTGCTTTCCTGTTTGCCACCAGGTAGCCCTGGCTGCTGCCCAGAGGAGAGAGCAGAGAATTCGTGCAGTCCCAGCTCGTGTAGCCCGCGCTGCCACAGACACTTGTCTGCACCCTGTTGGCTCCTGCCACAGAGAGGCAGCTCTGTGTGCCGTGATTCATCAAAGAATTGCCTTGCCAAGACCAGTCCTGGAAATCTGACTCTGGATTACAGTCCTCCAGCATTAAATTCCCATTCATCGGGCTGGCTTGTAAACACAGCTTGACTTTAGCATTTTTCATCAGAAAAGCTTCAGTGTCTGCAAAGAAACCAGCATATGAGTGTGGCCACCCGCTAAGCACAGGACATACATGCACACAGTGTGTAGGGCAGAGAAGGGCAGGGAAGGGTTTAGGGCTCAGGTCTTTCCAATTCTGCTGTCTAACCTTAAATTTGGTGTCAGTTGGAAGACAATTCTGCACAGTGGAGGTGCAGATAGTCCCAACAGACATTGATATTGGGTTTAAAAAAACCCAAATCTCCATAAGTCAGGTGTCTTCCCAGGGGCTGAAGAGATTGCAACAGTGCTGCGAGGCACAGGCTTAGGGTGCAACTTTCTCCATGGCTAAGACATGGCTCAACCAGGCTGCAGCTGGCATATACTGAGGAAAAAGGGACCCATGGAGAGGAAGAAACTGTATTTCCAGAAAGTTAAGGGTTTTAATGCGTGCCTTTGCCATAATACTGTCTGTATGTGCCTGCCCTCAGCCAGTGAGGCGTTCATAAGGACATACAACAATGCTGGAAACTCTTGCATGTGTACATCCAGCTCCTGCGAACCTGCCCTGCAGACAACGTCTTATTGTAACCCCCGCTGAGCCGGGTGTGGGTGAAAGAGACCCAGTCTCAGCATGTGCAACCTACTTCACCCACGCTATTATCCTCTAAGCCAAGACTCTACCTTGCAGCAGGAAAAGTGGTATTATCCAGAAGAACTTCATATTTGCATGCGCGGCTGGGATGGATCACGCCTTCACCAGTGTCTCTTCAGTGCGCAGACGCCTGGGAACGAGAGAGAGATGAGAGGTGAGGGGTAACCTCGCAGTGTCCTCTCCCAGCTCCCACTGTGTGGTGCCACCAGTTTTATCAGTCAGAGCCCTTAAGTTATACGAGTTATTAATCAGAGTGACTGGATACAGCAGGTCACCGTGTTTCTCCTCTGGTGTCTACAGCAGATGAAAGGAGACAAAAGCAGAAGTAGAAGTGATTCTCTTTGAAACGACTCTGTACTCCAGCTCTGTACTCAGAGAGGGGGCCTGATGCACCCCTGCAGCTCTGGCGTCTGTTTTCTTCTCTGACCGTGAGTATGAGCTGCCAGGACAGGGTACAGTCATCCTGGGAGATGTGGAGGTGACAGCAGAGTGGATCTGTCACAGCATTGGGGTTGGACCCCTTGCCTAGGTGACCCCGTGCAGATGTGAGCCAGCCCCTCCCCAACTAACCTCGCTGCTTCCCTCCTTGCTCCCCTGCCACAGTCCTCAGAGAACACGTACTTTGTGTACAGTGGCTGCCTGCTGCCAAGCCATGGATGGCAGAATAAGGGTGCGGAGATGAGGAAATGGAGGGCTTAGCTCCAAGAGGAGGAGGAGAAAGCTTGCCACTGAGGCAAAGGTATCTCCCATCCCTCAGGGAAGCAGAAAGCTCCTCCTTGACCTTTAGTCCCTCATTTTTCAGTGGCATCAATCCAGCTTTTATGGGTGCTTGTCTAACTCAGTTCTGCAGCCTCCTTTGGGGGGACCTCACCTGAGCAGAGGGTTCCCGTCCGTCCCTGGTGAGTTACTCTGAGATGCTCACTGGCCTCATCAGAACCGTCACCCGCTCGCAGGTGAATGACACCACAGCACATGTGTCCCACAGACATGCTGGCCCCACAGGCCATTAATTATTAGACTTAGACTTTTACAGCTGTCTGGTACTCTCAACTTTGTAGTGTGGCTTGGCACTGCCTGAAACTGTTCCCCGAATATTGCTCACAAGCACGTTCCACTGTGCCAGGCGTGTCAACAATGCTGCTGCTGACTCCTCAGGGAACCATTTGTCCTATCGGTTATAGACCCAATGATTGCTACTATTTCCCCCCCCTCCTTCTCAATGTCTTCACAATTCAAAGTTCACATTTTATAGCCAACCAGGCAGGCAGACTTGCTCCCTGCTGCCAGAAAACCACCTGATAGTAATTCTTTGAGGACGGGACTCTGAAATACATGGCCCACTTGGAGTCTGCATTTCAGAAAATATGGGTAAAGCTGCTCCCCGCAGCTAGGTATGCCAATTACCTTACCATCCAGGTAAGCTGTAGCTTATTCACATGGATCACTCCTCAGAAAGGAGGAAATAAAGTCTTGGTGCCAATGAAATCAAGCTACAAGTCTGCTACACCCGAATGAGAAGTGCCACTTCAATGTGTTAAATCTTGCTGTGCAAGGCCTCTGTCTAATCATTTGCTCGAACGGGAACATTTGATGTGCATGTTGCTGATTTTCTCCTAAGGTGTTTCATAACCTGTGGGCCACCTCCTGGGGTCCGCACTAACGCTGCCACGCACAGCAGGGGTACTAGAAAGCTGCTAGAAGTACTTCACTACTTCGTAAAGTAGTGACGGCCAAATGTCCCCCAGACATGGGAGGCCGGAACTTCTCAGGTACAATACGGTAGCAGTATGGATATTTATTGTGCATTCACAGGAAATTTAGGTAAAAGACTATAAGGGAAACCTCCATTGTTTTAAAGTCCTTTTACATCTACATCAAACTGACCAAACTAATTTGGAAGTTTCATTTATCAAAGCTACAAAACAAAGTGTTCTCAGGCCAGCGGAGGGCCTGAGCAGGATCCAGAACACTGCCTGCACCACCAGTTTCCCCAGTAAGGAAACAGTGAGCCCCACAATTGGGCTTGATGTACTCTGGAGAGTTTGGATCTTTCAGCCTGAAAGAGAGATGTTTAACGTCACCTCGTCCAGCTTCGCCCCCAACCCCAGCTGCTCTGCCCTGCTGCCCACATCCCAGCGTGGGTGAGCACTGCTCCACCAAACGAGCTGAGAGCATGTGGGTGATGTCCTTGCTATTGCTCCCTTGCCCAAATGTTTTGGCAGTTGCTCGCTGCTGTTGGGTGGGGGTGAGCTCTTAGATCCAGGCCTTTGATAACTCTAAGCTGTAGACTTTGGTCTCCTAGATCCCTGAAGACACCCAAGACCCTTCTGAGGTTGTTTCCCAGCTTGGGTACAACACAGGGAACTCAAATGAAAGCTCATGCATTTCAAGCTTGTATGGAAGGAGATAGAAAGAACAAAGAGGCCAGCATCTCTCAAGGAAACATTTTACCTGTGTTGTTTTGAGTTTATATTTACACCTGAACATCTCTGTAATTTTTTTTTTTTTTTGCAAAGGAGGTTTTCACATCAAAAGCTGCAAAATTTATATGCTGTGCATACTTCAGGAACAGAGTCACTCGCCAATGCTGTCCCAAATCCTTTTGTTCAAAATGAGGATCTATGGACTTTGGTGACATCCTGTGAAATCTAAAGAAAGTACAGAAAAATGGCAAGTGACTTTTTTTCTTTATGTATTGATCCCAGCACTTAAATGGTAAAATCCTCTCTCATGATGGAAGCCTTTGGAGATATGAGACCCACCACAAGCACAAGGCAGTGCTGAGGGATTGGTGCTCTAAAGGTTGGCATAACCTGGCGAGGGGCCTGTCCCGTGCGGGAATGCGCACGTCCCCAGCTGCATGTGGACTCCTTCCAGCCAGGGCACAGCATGTGGTGCTCTGAAACCACCATGGGCTTTGTATGTTGGTTTTTATCAGGTCTAATAGTCGAGGCTGCAGATGTTGCCCTCACTCTGCAAATGAGAAGCCTTGAGATACTTCCTATATTGATATAAGTAAAGATGGGGGGGGGTGGGGAAAGTCTTCTGGGAAGACCATCAAGTACAGCTTCTGTTAAGATGATAATGTCCCTCTGGACACTCCACTCACTACACAATATGGGGCAATGCACTTATAACGTTCCAGTCTTTGTAAAAGAGTCTCTTCTTGTCATTCAGACTTTGTCTCTGGTGGTTATCTTAACTGATTGTGTTAAAATGTGTCAGTAATTCCAAATGTATTATAAAAGTGGGATGCCCTGTCTTTGAGAGTCACACAGGATATACAGTGGCACACCATGGAGACACAAATGGACGGGTTGGTTTGTAAAGGTACTTTAAGGACTGAGTTCAACTAAAGAACACAAGAAAAATGTTTAATATTTAAAATACTAACACGAGAGGGGAGTCTGTACTATTTTTTAACCTTTGTAAAGTCAAACGTTAAAGAGCAAATCTGAATTATATTCAATATTTTCCTTCGACTGCTTTCCAGGCTGTTTATACGCAGGGGTTACCCCAGCCTGCTTCTCACTTGCCATTCAGTCTCTCCTTATAGAAGTCATACAGCCCTTGCTTAAAATTTCCAGGGATCCGAGCCTTCTAACGGAAATAAATAAATAAGCCTTTCTTTACAGATAGCTATAAATTAACCCACTGTCTAGTGCACCAGGAATGTCCGTTAATCTCTGCTCACTCACCAGAAACACGCAGATCCCAGCAGAGAGGAAGCTACATTTCTTCTTTAAGCCCTGCCGTCTGAAGACGTCTCCTCTGAGCACCCGTCAGTGCCCTACTGCAGAGACAAGGTTGCCTTTCCTCCCACTCTCGGTGTGCTATGAGCTGTGATTCATTTTGCTCCCAAGTCATGTGTGAAGGCCACTCCAACAGGTGAGGTTCACTCCAGCCCCTGGAAAAAAACACACCTCTTTAGTGGGTCCATTTACAGCATGGGTGAATGACCTTTTCCCAAAGAATGAACCATAGGAACTCCCAGCTTATTTGCTCAAGCTATTGGCATAATCAGTATTAAAAGAGCACACTGAGTAGAATGACATGCGGTAAAAAGTTACCCTGGGGTTAAAATAAATGATAACCTTCACTCTGCCTGGCTCCGCCCTCGTTGCATAAAGGAAGCATGTCCTGATAAAGTAGATATTAGCACTTTTTTTTTTTTTTAAGTGAATGGTCATTCTAAGGCTCTCAGAGCGTCTTACAAGAGCCACTGACTTTGCAGGCAAAGCACGAAGCACCCAGCAGAGATTCTGTCATCCCTGTTTCACAGGTACTGGCAACAGAGTTGGCTAAGTCAACAGGCTTTGCAGCATCACAAGGCTGATGTGCTGCCTTTTTGGGCCAGCTACATTTGGAAAGGAGGCTTCCTCCTCCCTGAACTGTCTGATCCATGGATGGAGCCGCACACTGCAAAGCAAGCTAGATACCTCCCAGTGATGGCCTTGGAGCACACAACTAGTGCTGGTTAGCTTCAGCCTCATTGGAGATGGGCAGAGTCTCCTTATGTTCGTCCTGTTCCCAGTGTTTTCCAGCTTGAAATAAAGGTCTTTGGCACTGAAGCCATGTTCTAGCATGATTAATCCTTTGAATCCCACCTCACATCTGACTCGGAGCCTCCTCTGGCTGCCCCTGTGAAATTTCACCCAGTGAGGGGCACCTCCACTTGCCTCCCCAGTGGGGACTCGCGTGGGTTGGGGACAAGCCCTAGTGCACCAGCAAGGCTGTTCCTATTTCATGCCCCAGACCTCCCAAAAAATCCTGTCAAGATGCAGGTAGGTGGCCGAGATGCCTTTAGGACTCAGCATGATGGAAATAAAACCAGTTTCCCACTGGTTGGAGTTGGCCCTTGTGCCCAGTAATCCTCCACTTCCCCAGAGGACTGCGAACGCACTCAGGAGCAATCTCTTCAGCAGTGGCTGCGAGTGTTTTATTTCACATTTCCCTTGACAACACTGGCACTCTTTAACAGGAGATATCGTTTTACTTCTCAGCGACGCTTTCAGTGTCTTTGGCTAGGAAGCGAAGTGGAGATACGAGGTTGATTTGTGTTCTGCTTCCTCCTTGGATTTGTCTTCACTGCTCTTAGGAAGAACTTGCCTGACCTTGGCATTTTAATTTTGCTTATCTTTTTTGATGCCTTCTGTGTCTTTGACCCGAAATGCCTGGTTACAGAATAACTAAACATTTAGGGTTGGGTTTTGGTTTTTTTTTTCCATGTACAAAAGCAGAGTTCAAATGCAGCAGGAAAGCAAGATTTGTGAGCTTCCCCCTACACACTCCCCAAAACAATCAGATTGTTGCTTTCATTCTGCTGGAAAACTTTACATCAAAATAAATCTTCAGTTAAAATTCATGTACAGTGTCCAAGGCATAATAATAGCCGTAATCTGTTTGAACTGTACAGTCGTATCAGAGCTGAGGATGAATTACTTGGGAGCAAGTATACTGGAGTGATTTTAAGTCTAGTTGATAAACTCACTGCAAATGAAACATTAATGACTTCATGCACAAGTCTGGCAAAAACTCAGCACGGAGTTTCAGTATTTCCAGGAGTTTTAACTACTGCCAGAACTGAGAATCCATCTGCAGGGTTTAAGTCCCCTGATGAGCAGCAGGTGAAGCTCCGCACGCAGTGCCGATGTGCCGCTGACACGTCCACTACCTCCCGTGCCGGGATCCAATACCTGGAAATTAACACCCAGCAGCAGCCGGATGCCGTGTTCAAATTCCCGGCTTTTGGACGGCATTTGGGCCATCCAGACACGCATGGTATGTCCCTGGCCTTTCTGAAGTGCTGGTAATAAATCCAGGGTTTCACCCAAGACCTCAGAGAGCTGGTATTCGCTGCACGACTTGGGCCGTCTCCTTCCAGCCTGCCTTCCAGCAATTGCGCCGGCTGCTTCTGGGAACTATGAGCATTTTTCAGCATCTGAGATATTACGCGGTCAAACTTTTTCAGCATCTGAGATAAGTGGTCAAATTACACACTGTGTGGAACATTGCTTCCTCTCTTTTGGGGCCCAATACCCGCTAAGTGCCTGTAATCGCTCGGTTATTGTGCAACAACTAATTATTCCCTGCTTATCAGCTCCATACTGCCTATCATAAGACAGACTGCTCGCCTTGCCCTTCTCCCCACATCCGCTTCTCCAGATGAACGACGCTGGTTGCTTTAATCTCTTCTCAAGCAGAAGCCATTCTTTCATCCTTGCTACCCTCTTGGTTTTTATTTCTTACCATATCATTTCACCCAGACACCCTGAGATAAGGCGGCTGGAATTGAAGTGTGTCCTGCATGCGACAAAACTGAGGATTTTCACCGGGCTCCCCAAGTAATAAAGAATTAAGTTTTCTGGAGCAATTGATTTTTATGTACTGATTCTCAGCTAGGAAATCACCTCAGTATTTGGTAGCATATTCTCCTTTTCCCAGGGTGAAGGAATGTGAGCACCTCAGTTAGGATGCCCGGACTTTTTTTTTTAACCTATAACAGCACTTTCACACTTGTTTTCCTTTTCCTGAGAGAAGAAAGCCCTAATGATGGGCAAAATAGATGTGAAAAAGGGAATGAATATGCACAGCGCCGCGTAGCACAGCACAAAATTTGATTTTCCTCAGCGATCCTTCCCTTGTGTTCCCGTCTGATGTAAATTCTGCCATCCAATTTCCAAGTAATTTGCGTGTTTTTACTGGCATATAGGAAATGTTTCCAGATTCTCACATTCTGTGTTTTAGAAATTCCCAGTGTCAAAGACTGTAGGCTATACTGTGATTTAGATGCATAGGGAACTGGTGTATGTGATTTACATTAAACAAAAAGCTACACAAACAAACCATCTTCCCATGGGGGAAAAGAATGTTCTTAGTAGAGCGGTAACATATTTTCATTCTTATGTTATGGGAGAAGACAGTTCTTTTAAGTGGTTATTCTGACCCCGTAGTTTACGAGAAAACATTCATTAAATTATTATCACTGTTAAAACAAAGCTGAGGCAGACACGGAGATCAGCTTTCCAAAGGCCGCGCGGGAGCCAGCCGATGGCCAGCGGCTGCGGTGTCAAGGCCCCTTTCCGCCCCGACGTTCTTCGGCGTTATCTTCGCGCTGAGGCAGGGCGGCCAACTGACGGCCACGAGGGCCAGGGTTACGGGTCCACCGCCACGGCAGCACCGACGCTGTGGGGAGGCAGGAGCCAGGCCTGGAGGCCGCGCTCGGGGTGCGCAGGCGGGACCGGGGGCAGAATTCTGGCTGCGCTCCCCGAGGCCGCTCGCCTCTCCCTCGGCGCGGCGTTACCGCCTCGGGGCTGGGGAAGCGCTACCCTCGGGCTACGGCGCTGCCCCGCAGCTCAGCTCAGGGGGCGGCTCCGCGTCCGCCCCGCACCAAGATGGCGGCGCCGCCACCTCGGCCGCAGGGGCGCCCGCGCGACGCCCCCCCGCCCCGCCCCGAGGCGGGCTCCGCCCCTCATGTGCGTCATCGCCCGGCGCCGGAAGCGCTGCTATGCGGGGTCGGGTGCTGCGCGCCTGGCGCCAGGGTGTGAAGGCCGCGCGCGGGGCGGCGGGGCGAGCGGGGGCGCCGCCATGGCGAGTGCTCTTCTTCGGCACCGACCGCTTCGCTGTCACCGCCCTGCGAGCCCTGGAGGCGGCCAGGTACCGCCCGCCGGCGGGGGACGGGCTGAGGGGGCCCAGGCGGAGAGAGAGGGCCCGGGGGGCTGTGAGGGGCCCGGGGGCTGAGGGGGGGACGGCAGAGGCTGTGGAGGGAGGGGCTGGGGACGGTGAGGGAGGGGCTGGGCACCGAGGGATGGGAGACGGGGGCCGGTGATGGGGTTCAGGGGCCGTGGTTTGGGCAGAGGTTGGTAGGGAAGGGGCCTTGGGGTGGGACAGGGATCACGGCGTCACGAGTGGGGTCGGTGGAGGGGAATCACGACAGGGGCAGGATTTGGGGTGTGTGTGTGCAGGGACCATGGGACTGAGTGAGGGGGTCTGGGATTGAAAGGAGGAAGCCGGGGTGGTGAGGGGTTGGGGGGGTGGGGTCAGTGGAGGAAGGCTGGGGACCAAGTAGGGGATGGGAGTTGGAGGGGCAGGTGCTGTGGAAGAGCACAGGGGCACAGTGAGGGGTGGGGGTGACCTGGCCTTCGCCTCTCCCTGGCTCTGCCTGCATGAGGCCTTCTGTCCTTGCCCATCCCAGGGAGCCCAGCGAGGACTCGCTCGTGTCCAGGCTGGAGGTGGTGACCCTGCCCTCCCGCCCTCCTGGGGACCTGCCTGTGAGGAGCTGTGCCCAGGAACTCCAGCTGCCTGTTCATGAGTGGCCACACACAGGACCAGTGGGGCAGTTTGACGTGGGTGTGGTGGCATCATTCGGACGTCTCCTAAGTGAGGACCTTATTCTGCAGTTCCCATAGTAAGTGGGTTGACAGGACATCTATCGTTGCTTCGTTAGCAAAGCTAGACTCTGGTTTTGAGTCAGCACCTGTGACTTGTGGCAGGTGAGGTCAGCTTCTTCCCTGGGTTCATCTGCTCAGCCAGTGAGGATCACAGTTGTTCTTTAACACATTGATGTAGATCTATGCAAATGTTCAGCATAATGTGTTTGCCTTTATTCCTCTCATCTACCTTTCTGTGCTTACTCAGAAACTGGAGATTATATACTCTGAATTTTCCTCTAAATATGTATTTAAACCAGTAAATCTTCAGAAGGTCTGAAGAGTTAAGTCTTAAAGTAGTTTCAGTGTAATAAATGTTGCGCACCCATTTACATATGGGTTCAGGTACTGTTCCTGTTCTAACTTTAAAATATTTCAATTCAGTGGCGTGCTGAACGTCCATCCCAGCTGCCTCCCACGATGGCGTGGTCCTGCACCAATAATCCACACAGTGCTTCATGGTGATAAAGTGACTGGGGTGACAATTATGGAAATAAGACCAAAAAGGTATGTTAAATGTGATTCCCAAAACAACTCGCTGCTTCTGTTGCCTCTCAGGACTTCAAATCATCACCATTTGAGTCATCATTTAAATCATTCTATGTAACCACTGTTTTTTTTTAATGTGTGTGTGTTTAATAATAAAATTTGAAACACTTAGAAACTTTCATCTGGCCATATGAGACTTGCCTCAAATACAGCATATCAGTGAGTACGTGATTTGCACTCTAGGCCTGTTCTCTAATTCTTAGCATTATTACAGGGAGCAGACAGAGAACAAGTCACACAGCTCGGATAGGATAGGCTTGGCATGACGTGACCAAAAAGGTCTGAGTTTCAGAATTCAGACTCGCCTGTAACCTCCTGTAAGTGAAACAAAGGACAAGAAATTGCCTGTCTAGGGATGAGGGAGAGATTATATGTTTTAGTTTCATCCCAAACTTGGGGTTTAAAAGGCTTGTAGAAACACTTTATCATAGTTATCCGTTCTTTCTTAGATGCTTGTCTAATAATAGGTCTGAGGAAAGCACAAAACATACTTCTTCTGAAAACTTCAGGTTGGTTGTTCTGAGATCTTATGCTTCTGAACTCTACATTGTGCATTTGTAACAATCTCAGGGTGCTGAGTTGAATCTTACTTGCTAAGATATAATTGATATTCTTTTCCCTGTCTTGTGAACCAAACATTATTTGATAATGTGTGAAAAGTGAAGTTTTAGGGGGGAAAAAAAGGGTAAATAGTAACTGAATAAATGTATTGAATGTAGGCCATTGCCATTGAACTGCTAATTGAGTTTTAGTTTCCCCAATAAGCTTGTATGTTTTCTGCTTTGTAGGTTTGATGTAGGCCCAATTATTAAGCAAGAAGAGTTTGCTGTTCCTCCCCGCTGTACTGCAAAGGAGCTGGAAGCGATATTATCAAAGATGGGTGCAAACATGGTAAAGTCATGCAAGCTAGTGTCACTTTGGATTAGTACCTTGCTTTTAACATGTCTAAACAGAGTTCTTTTTAAGCTTGTTCTGCACTGACTGCAACTGGTAAGAGGAGAATGCTCTGAAGCTTAGGGTTTGTGAGCACTTTGCCTTGCTGAGAGCAAAGCTGAGCTTATGCTGTCAGTGTTAGTCCTGTGTGTTGCTGCTCTGTTTCTGTTCAGTGAAGAACTCCAGTGCTTCGTAGGGAAACAATGCAGTTGCTTCTTTCCTTGAAGTGAATATCTGCTTTTTCATCGTAATAATCAGCTTTTGTCCGGTTCTAGGATTAATATCAGGGAGGAGATCATCCATAAAAGAATACTTTTTAAAAAAAAATTGTAATTCAGTGGGAAGGATGTCTTTAGTGTGTTTGTGTGTATGATACAAGTCTTCTGAATATAGTGACCCAATTTTCTAAAAGCTCACAAGAAACTTCGACTGATGAAAAATTAAATACCATATTTGAATGTCTTGGATTTACTGTTACTCTTAATAAATACGCTTTACTTAGCTTTGCTAATACTCTGTAAAAAATCTAATTTTGCAGCTGGTATCAGTTTTGAAAAACTTGCCTGAAAGTTTAAAAAATAAAAAGGAGCAACCGAAAGAAGGTGTAACATTTGGTAGGTATACATACTTAATGCGACTTGTTCGGGTTTTCTTTTATCAGTTGGAAAACTAATTTTCTTCCTACTCTGCTGGGTTATATTGTTTTAGGTACCTTTATCAATATGTCTTTCACTGCCTTCTCTGGCTTAAAAAAATCATACAGAGGGGAAAAATGCTACAGAATTCTTCAGGCTTACTACATGAGCATTTTTTTCCAGTTGACAGTACAATATCAAAATCACTAGCAATGTCACAAAATCTGTGCCAGTTTGTTGTTCTTAGTAGTTGTAATGCTAACAAAATTGTTACAGCTGTGCTCGTAAATGTACCTTGGGAGTTTTCAGGGTAGTGGGTAAATAAGGGCACAGCTGAGAATAAAATACAAATAAGCCAATTTGAGGTTTCTACAAGATCTTTTCTCCAGTTGTTGCCTAAGGTGAGGTGCTAAACCTGCCATTGGTCAGGATAAAATCTGTTTTAAAATAGTTTAAAATAAGGTAAAGTAGTACAGCTATTTGTTTGCAAACAGATGCAAAACCAGATACAAAGTCCCTTAATTTCTTTTTTTTCCCCTAGCTCCTAAAATATCTGTAGCTAAGAGTTGTATAAAATGGGAAGAGCAAACGGCTGCACAAATAATTCAACTGCATCGTGCAATAGGAAGTATGGTAAAACAGTGGATTTCTTTAACCCTTTTCTGTTCTGTATCATGTCTGAATTTGGTGTAGATATTTTAATGACTAAAACTCAAGTTCAGTTATTTTAGCCTCTAAAACCTAGCATGTGTTTTAAAATCCCAATGTAGTTTAGTGTTAAGAGATGGAATTAGGTCAGAGGAGAATTTTCTTGAATTTGATCCCAAGTGTGAAATCAGCTCAGTAGTTTTAGTTTGTTTCCATAGCTCTGAGATTTCCACTGATGCTTTTGAGAGGGTTTCAGAATGTTATACCAACATCTTTGCATGCCAGTGAATGGCTGCTATAGCTAGTTGCTTAACTCATGACTGCATAGGCTAATGGTTTGCTTGTCAGTGAGATGAAGAACAACACAGAAAACTAGAAGTAGTAAAGTAAGTCTCTTATCTGGACATATGCCTGCATTTTTACCCTGACGTTATTATGACAGCAACCTTGCATAAGAAAAACACCTAGACGGTTGCCTGGAAATTGTGGAAATACTCTTAATTTGTCACCTGCTTCTGTTTCTAGTTTCCTTTACAGACACTTTGGAAGGGTTGTACTGTTAAACTTCTGGATTTTGTGGAAGCAGATAATATCCCTGGTTTTGATGGTATTTACTTTTAAATTAATCTATTAAATTAAATTTTCCTGTCTTTTCAAACATTGACTGAAGATAGTAACCCGTTGCACTAAACAACAGCTTTAAATACCCCTTTCTGAAACTACAGTAGAATGAAGTCAGTCTCATATATACTTGGAGTGCAGTAAGTTTCTGTGCCCAAAGATGAGCAGATGGTGGGTTTTAAGGGCATTACTGCTTTGTGACTTTGAGCGAGCAGCAGGTATAGTCCTGTGAATCCTGAGATTGGAGGATTTTAATCCTGTAATTCGTTAGGAGATCTTCTTCTAATGCCATTGTCCAGGGATCTCTCGTGAGGAAAGCTGAACCTGTGTACTATTGCTTAAACCATTTTCTGTACTAGCCTGTGAGTCTGGGAGCCTTGTGGGCCAAGCGGCGTGCCAAAGCACACAGGGCTTAATGGCTGTTTGTGAAGGAGATGGGGAGCAGTGCCAGAGAGTGACTGTTCTGATTCTACCCTGCTGATTTGGGTATGATAAAACACAGTGCAATAAAATATTTTTCAGCAAAATAGTGACTCAAGATGATTATAATGCTTTAGAGATGTGTTTCAAACTTTTTTGTACTTGTTGGCATAAAAATGCAAGACAATCTTGCTTTGCTTTTAGATCAAATATTAAATGACTGTGGGGCTGTTCCTGGTTCACTACTGTACCATAAAGTGTCCAAAATGCTGATAGCTCGTTGCAAGGTAGGTTTTTCCCATTTGTTTTATATTCAGTGCCTTGTTGATGAGGCTTTTAGTATTTGTGCGTTACGTAACTTTTAATTATCCATTGTTACTCTCTAATCTAGTTTAGATTAGCATCAGTCTTTTTATTTGGTACGTTGAAGAACTTTTAATTTCCGCTAACAGGCTTTTCACTTGCAAGCGAGAATTTAACTTGTAATGTAAACATGAAATGAAATGTGTTCTGTAAGCCAACCTAGTGACAGCTAAAGATCATAATTTTAAAACATAGAAGAAGCTTGCTGCCAATTTTTTTGTCTTTATTTTTTAGGAAGGCTGTGTTGGAATTGAAACAGTCATTTTAAAGAAGAAGCTTACAGCAGTTGACTTTTACAACGGGTATATGCACTCTTGGTTCCAGGAGAACTCAAAAACGGTTCACCAGGAATGCAGATTTCAAACACTCAAACTTAGCACAGCAAAAAAGACTTTGAAAGAGGGGAAGATACTGGCACAAGATGTAAAACAATAGATGTATTTTAAAATGTGGAAGAAGATGGCTGTAAGTTCATAGTAATATATTTCAATGCCCACCCCTATAACGTTCAACTTAACTAAGGGCTTTTCTCCCAAACCGTTTGATCCTACTGTCATCTGCACATTTTCATTGTGGATTCCTGATGATACTCATTTCTTTTTCCCCATCAAGGAAGAGAATCTCTGTGAATGCTGAAGATGGTGAATAAATTCCTGTTTCCATTGTTGCGTAATAAATTTATTTTTATACAATGTCTTGAATTTATGTTTGAGGACTTTGGGTAGAATTTTCTTCAAGCACAAGTTGTGCATAGTTACTTTTAATGTGGAAATGTTAAAAAAACTTGTGCTTCTCTGTAATTCATATGTGATTTCACAAAAGCGAGACTCTAAGGACAGAAGCTTGTTTCATTTCCAAAGAATTTGTCAAATATCTTTTAATCTTTGATAGGATATCTACCAAAAGAGTGTCCATGCAGTGTTTTTCTTGCCGCTTTGCAATACTTATCCGTGGAATCATAGAATGTTTTGGGTTGGAAGGGGACTTTAGAGGTCCCTAGGGAATATTTTCTAGTGAAATTAATGGATGGGATTTGTCTAGGATATCTACTCTACCTGAAAGCTTAATGCTCACTGAGATTCTTAGGTTGTCTAGTTCAATTTTCTTGCACTTAAACTACTTTTGTATCCCCCCATTGAGATGATAACTTAAGCCTTACCTTTCCCTGTCTGTGATAGTTTTCTTAGAGAGTCAACCTCTCGTAACACAAGAACATACCTTACTTCTAACTGGAGTTTGATGCAGCATCTTGATACAATACTGTACATGGAGCTGCGTGCAGTTGGTCGTATGCCTTTTTTGGGGTGGCTTGCTAGGTGGGGTTTTCTGAGCAGTCTGATGTTCTGTGTGATCAACCTTTCCTCCTTTGTTTTCTATTCTTGGTTAGTTATATATTTTCTTTTAACAACAATAATTACTTGACTTGTGGTGCTTGATGGATATACTGAGTAATTTCAAGCTTTGTGTTGATCTTGCCAAATCCCTCCATATTGCACTACTAGATATTTCAATTAATTGGATAAAGAACTGGCTGATGTGCCTTTTCAATATTACATGTTGTTGACCCCTTCAGTTACAATATCCTGTAGTACTACAAGTTGAATCCACATCAGAGCTCAGCTATATCTGCATTTAAATCGTTTCTATTCTTAATCCCCCTGAAGAACTTTGCAATTAACTCTAAGGAAGTTGGGGGGGAAATCTTACCATGTGAAATGTTACTATCATACGTGATTCATGGAAAGTTAAATGAAATTTATCTTTTTTTTTTTTCCCCTCTTAATCCAGCAGTCCTTACCAACTGCTTAATTACATGTGTCCTCCTGCATATTCTCATTGTATAGTCTTAGTCTACCAGCACTTCCACTGTGCTGGAATTCAGTTTCAATAAGTCTCAGATTTAGAACAGGAATAGATGGAATATTTCTATTTTATTCTAATCTAAAGTCTCATCCAGTTCTCTTAGGACCATCATGTTTATTTGGGCCTGTTGACTTTGAAAATGCTGCAAATAGTAGGTCCTATTTAATGTCATCCATGAATGCCAGCTGATTGTTTTCAGTCACCTGCATGTGACTTTTAAATTCAGAATGAAAAACTCTGTGTGTTTGCTTTTCAATACAAGTGACTTGGTTTAATCCCATTGATTCTGTTTCTTATCTAGAAAGTTGTCATTCACCTTGTTCAGTAGATACTTGTCTTTGGTATCTCTAGCTTTTCCGATCAATTTCTTACCTTTCCTATTTAGTCATGCTGATTATCATCTCTTCCTTCTCCTTTTTCTTTTTGTATCCTAGTGTATGTCCTAATTAATTAATATTTGTCACATCCCTCCAGAAAATCCATGTTCTACTGCTATACTTTCTCTCCAATGAGAGAATTCTTTACCCAATGAGGAGCTGTTAATCTAATCCAGGTTTTTCCTCAACCTGCCTTTGGTTAAGGGTATGTATAAGAAGGAGCATTTCATGTGAAGAACCCCAAAACTGATGACTCTTACTTTCTTGTCTTGGAAGTGACGTAGCACTGTGAAGGTAACGGCAAAACAAAGACTGGCCAGATCTTAGGAGCTGCTCTAGTGTTATTTGCTCAATTTGTTCTCATTTTTTCTGGATAATACTGAATTAAAAGCAGAGCCACTGGAGCTTTTCAGACTTGGGGAGGCACTGTTCTGTTAGCTTCATATTTACAGCATTATCACTGAAATTTTGGAAGCCCCAAAAGGAAAAAAAAAAAAGTTGTGGGGGTTGTGTAGGGTTGGTGCTACAATGGTTCTGTTTTTACTCGTCCTCTTCCAGGTCTCCTTTTGGCTCTTCAGACTTTCCAGTGTCTTTCAAGTGCTCGTGTCTGGAACTTAAAGCGCAAGTCAGGTGTTGAATCCATGACACTTATCAAAGGACAGGAGCTTGATATGTTGGAGTGTGACTCACTGAAAGGAAGCAAAAAAAAATAATCTTGAAAATGTGTTATATAACATGGATTAAAACGTTCCTGAAGAAGCATCTGTTGGAGCAGATGCTGTGGTGTTTTTCTTTCATTGCTATCGGTCCAATGATTACTCTGCCTCTGACAGGTTTTCCAGAACACAGGATTCTCCAAGAAATCCAAGCCTGTGAATCAAGAGTCAAAAGCTGGAAACAGCAGTAAGGTGGAAGTCGGGATCCTGTGGAGAATTCCTCTTCGACCGCAGACTCAAGGGTACAATTTGTGCTTCAGAAATTACAAACCTGGCAAGTTTGTTTCAAAGCAAATGATGTATTTTAGTGCTTCACTCCCTCCTACCTACTGCTTGCAAGTCAAGGTTGTGAAGTCATTTTGCTTTTACTCTGTTCAGTCTGTGAAAGGTTAGTTATCACCTTATGCCAAAAGAAGGGATGGTGGATGGGTGGGTGGGGTTTTTGTGGGGATGGTGGATGGGTTTGGGGGTTTTCTGGGGTTCCTTACATCGCTGGTCTCAGTTATATGGCTGCTTGCCTTGTGCTTTCCTAGCTGGAGCTTCAGGGAATCGGTTATTTTTAAGGAGCACTCAGGCATCATTGGAATTCAAATATTCAGTGCTTGCTGAGGATAAGAACGTTTCTAAAGCGTCTTCTCCATGGACTGAGGTTTTTTCACACTAATCTGCTGTATGGTAGGAGTCTGGTCTCAGGCATGGATTGTTCAAGAAGTTCAGTTAGCAGAGGGATGAGTATACAAAAAAAAAACCCATGCAAAACCCCCCCACCACAATTTATAGATTATTTGAAGCCCAAATGATAAAGAATTTTGGGCTTAGGAGAAGTGAAGTTATTTTAGTTACCTGTTAGCATGGGTGGGCTCAAGTTTTCTGATGTACCAGGTTCCCAGGCACTGGAAAATGAACTTAGGCTCATTACTACCTGAGCAAAATGAATGGTGAAATGAGACTCACAGAAACAATACAGTATCAAAAGTTCAGGCGATTCGGGGTTAAAAGTTTTTTTGATGACCAAACTGTTCAATCAACTGCTTTGTTTCTAGGAATTACTTTTGAGGAAAGTCACTTGCAAGTTCTGCAACTCCTTTCCTTTTTGGAACGTGCTCTGGCATCGTAACATTGACAGCAAAGGAGAGCTGTGTTTCTGTCCTGTGCATCTCCAAAATGACGCGGAGTGAAGCAATGTTATTGCTGGGTGGCATTAATGCTGCTGGTTGGAATATCAGCTGCCAGCCAGCAGCGTCTCTATTAGATGTTAGCGTCAGAGAGAACCTGTAGGGCAGTTTGCACATCTCTCGCTGCCAGTTTTGGATTGTGCCTTGTGTGAGATCTGTTGCTGTTAGGCGTTGCTGGCAGCCGGTAATTTCAGTTCTAACTAAAGCATAAAGCAGAGGCCAAGTTTCCCTGCCCCTTTGGGTGAGCTTGAGGTGGTGTGTGCTGAGAAACCCAGTAGATGGAGCTCGCTGCATCTCTTTTGGGGGAAAACCAAGGTCAGCTGGACAGAAGATGGTGAAAATCTGGTACAGAACGTCTCCAGTTGGTTGTTTAATACCAAATAATGTCTAAACCATATTGTAGCCAGGATACCTACGCTTATAACTTAATCTTTTGATCTGTGCAGGGCTTGCTTTAAGGTTTCTCGGAATTGCTTTCTATGCAAGAGGTTATCAAAAACTATACAGTTCTTTGTTGCTTAACAATTAATGTCCTAGCTCTGGATAGGCACAACTTTACCCCAGCTGTTTTATGGAGGACAAGAGGGTATCATGAATTCATTTTTTTATGGAGGAAATCTTTGGCATGCTATTTTTGACACGGTAGAGAAGCTTTAAAGGGAGTTGGTGTTCCCCAGGCAGCTGTT
This sequence comes from Gorsachius goisagi, assembly GCA_018403395.1. Taxonomy (NCBI): domain Eukaryota; kingdom Metazoa; phylum Chordata; class Aves; order Pelecaniformes; family Ardeidae; genus Gorsachius; species Gorsachius goisagi. The sequence goes on from BOSO01000488.1 coordinate 76,664, forward strand.
AGCCAAAATGTCTCTTTGGAAACTTTGCTTTCACCTGGCTGCGTAGGGATTTAACTCCGTAGGTAATGAAAATCTGATTATTTTTGCAGAACAGACAAAACAAAAATGGGGCATTCACTGATGAGGTGTGGAATAGCATGTCAGGGTTGACTCTGGAACACAGACATGGTGATTCAATCCCCAGTGCCACTGCTGAGGTCAAGTACAGCCACCCTAGAAATTGGAAAGTGATACTAGGAAAATAAAACATCTGTCCTCCTCTCAGACGGGAGAGGGAACGCAGCAGAGGTATTCATAGACCCAGCATCCGCTATGGCTTGGTTTAAGATCACCGAAGCCAAATTGCTGGTAGAACTTCAAAACGTTTGGGCACCAGAAGGGCTCTGGTGCGGGATAAGGATGATTTCATCTTGGATTTCAAATAAATGTTAGAGGGAGTGATATTTCCTAGGATGCTGGTGACTCGCAGTTAGATGCATCTGTTTGATCTGAAACGTTACTACTCCCCCTGCTTCCTAGGAAACATCTTTATTCCTGTTTTCTGCTGAATAAATTAAAAATAAACAAAAAGTGTAAGTGACTAATCGCAGGAGTACTTGAGTCTTTGAAAAAGTTGATTGCAAAATCCCTGAATAATTTGAAGGTTGAGACTAGACAAAAATATCTCTCCTTTTGTTTATCCTAACTGCTGACAGCCCAATAGCTTCTGGGAAGCAGTATTTTCCCTTTCTTAAAAACAGGAGGAGGGATAGGTCACCAGATTTATCCAAGGGCTGGAAACTAGTGACCTTAATGGAAGATGCTTTGCCATTAGCCGCAAACCTGCAGACGTTTAGGAGCCAGGTCTCCTGCTCCAGCCCATTCCTCAAGGTTGGTGGTCTGAAGGCTGAGGCTGAGGGAGGAGCTGAGTCGAAGCCTTCCTGCATTCCTCCAGCTGATGCTCTCCCTTGATATGTGGGAGTGTGGGTTAGGTTTCAGGTTGCAGAAGGGACATGGCTGTACACTGACCATAAACACAAGCTGGAGAAGTCAGAGCTGACGTTGAACTATAGCCTAAAACCTGTGTGAGTGGTGGATGCCAGGACCTGCCATGGCTTTACTCCTATATAAACTTTCTTCATGTATTTGGCACGGTGGCTCATCCGTAATGACGAAGTGTTAGCACTGAGTGGTGGTTGTTACTTTCTTCATGTATTTGGCATGGTGGCTCATTCATAATGACGAAGTGTTAGCACTGAGTGGTGGTTGTTGGGCCAAGGTTGTTTTCAGTTGGTGGTGCTTAGGCACCCGTGTTTGAAACCTCTCAGTCTTGCTCTGTATCCAGCGTACTCTGCCAGCAGCCTCCTCCAAGAGCTCAGGGACTTGCTGAGTGCAGAGATTAGTTTGTTCCTCCAAGTTGGAATTAAGCTGCAGTGGGGGACAGTTTGGGGAAACTTGGAGAGCTTCTTGCTCTTTCAGGCTGTAGGGCTGTGACCATTTCATTCCTGCTAAACAGACGTTTCTCCCCAAAAGGAAGAGCCCTGTACTCTGCTGCATTTGGCTCTGGCAAGCCCACAGGCAGCACAGGGGCGAGATCCCGAGCCTGCTTTCATCCATGTATCTCCTGGGTTGGTCTGTAGAAGTCATTTGTGTTACTTCACCCTCCAAGTGATGAAACTAAGTTTGGGATTTGGCTGGCTGGAGAGGAGGAGGGGGGCAGAGGGAAGAGACATTTCTCTGTGAGTCTGCAGTGCAAGCCAAGAGCTCTGTGGGAAGGTCCGAGCTCATGCTCCCCACTGGCTGCCTTGGCCCCAGCTCATGCCAAGCCCTTGCAGCAGACTAGACGCAAAAAAAAAAAAAAACCAAACCCACAGAGAGTCTAAATTCATTGGTATGAAGAAGATGTGCCAGAGTATTTCACAGCTCTTCTTCTTCTGCTTCTCTTTGATAATGGTCAATTTGCATAAAAACATGGATTATTGAGAGGGTTTTTTTTTTACTTTTTTTTAAGCCTAATTTAGGCTGTGTAGGCACTCAGCCCTGCACAACTCTGTTTAATGCCTGGGATGCCCTGTGTCAGACCTGAGAACCTGTTCTGAGGTTTGCTAAAGGCTGTTGAAAGATTCCTCCCCATGTCTTTAATGGGCTGTAGGTCAGGCAACACAGACCTACAACTGGCTTCATACCAATAGGAGGGGATTGGGTAGGAGAGGGAAATCCATGCTTGAGCATGTGTTTGAATTCCAGTTTTCATCCAGTAACGCTACCCACCTTTTTGTGATCTCTCGGTGGGAATTTTGGCATTGGAGGCTTGCCTGCACCCCAAAAAACTATTGCCAGTGGTGTGTTTGGGTGTCACCACAGGATGTCTTCTGTGCTTGTGAAGTCCTTGATCCCATGCTAGAAGTACTGGGAGTTTGATAGGGCAACTGAACGGGTCACTTGGAGGTGGATCACTGTCTGTCTGACCCCTTTTGTGGCCACCTGTACCTTCAGCTAAGAGCAGCTTCTTGCCCAGCAGCATCCTCTTGCTGCTGCTGAGTGTGGAGGGAAGCCCGTGTCCTCCCTGCCTCTGCGCCTCCCAGCCTTGCTTTACATTGCCTGGTTTCCTATCATCCGTAAAGCACGGGTTCCCAGCCCTCTTTTCCCCCAATCTTGTCCTGCTCTGGGAGGCCTGCTGCTATTTTCGTTCATCCCTTGTCCTGACCTGCTGCTCCGCTTCTCCCAGCACTGTTGCTGCCTCTCCCCATCTCGAGCTGGGGACAGATGCCCTGACCGCAGCGTGCCATGGCCAAGCCCTAGACCTGGGGGAGCACCAGCTACCACCAAACCCCTCACCCATTCCCAGGATCAGTCTCACATCGATAGAGCCGTGACTTGTTCGTTAACAGAAAGGTGAAATCTTGCAGGTTATTTGGCCAGCTCTACACGTGGCTTATTTGGGCACGTCAAATACAAAAGCAACACAGCGTTGTCGAAGTTACAAAATGACTTTTTTTTTTTTATTAACCTACCCTATCATAGAGCATGGATTTTTCTTGTCAAATAATGCAAGAAGCAAGAGAAAATTGTAGTTTTATCCATGTGGAGCCTACAAATCCACATGGCTTCTCCGTGTTATCGAGCATGTAAATTTTTAGAAATGCATCTGCTGGTAGTTTAGCTTTAATACAGTCATTCTAAAACAAGCTAGAAATAAATAAAATACTTACATTTCAAGTACAAAAACCTTGCAGTTGAATTCAGTATGAGGAAATCAGTTTACTCTTTTTCGTGTTACCACCTACTGTACAGGTACTTGGGCTGGCAAAGTCTGCAGATGCAGAACAGAAGATCGTTTATGTACATGACTTAATTGAATTCTGTGTTTACTCTTCCCTTTAGGCTATCACGTGAAGCTGTTTAAGGTCAGACAGAAAGAAGATTTTTATGGATGCATTTAATAAGACACAAACCCACTACCGGCCCCCAGTTTTTGCCTTGTCTTTCCTTTCTGGTGGGGGGGAAAAAAAAGTGCACCTTAATTATTTCTCAAAAATGACACCTACCAGCTTTGAATTAGGTTATTAGCAGGTAGATGTTACTTTCAAATTATATGTAATCAAGTGCAAGTGACTTTGCCAAGGCTCCTATACAGCTCTAGTATGCGGGAGAGCGTTGACCTCTCATCGGGATCCTGCCTTGGGTGGTTCGGCGGCTTGCAGGCTGCCTTCGGTATGCAGGGCTCTCCCCTGGCAGAACCAGTATGGTCTGCTGGCCCGAGTTCCTCTGAGACTGGAAGATGCTTTGCTCTGCTGCGCTCCTCTCCGAACAGGTGAAAGTCAACCCGACGCCAATGTTGCTCTTCATAATTCTGGAGGTGCCATCGGACGTGCCATCAAAACACCTGCCCAGGGCAATTTCCTTGGCGATCCTTGGGTCTTGGTCGGTGACGGTGTAGATGCCGTAGTTGTGTCCCAGCGGGTCGAGAGGAGCCAGCATTGTGTACTCGCTGGAGTCGTTGTTTGTGGCCATGGGGAGGTGGTTCACCAGGTACTCGTGGAGCATGCTGTTGACGCTCTCTCGGCGGCAGCTGCCTTGTGGGACCACTTTCACAAGCGTGCGGTCCACGCGGTCTTGGTCGAAGAGCATGCCACTGCACTTGAACTCCAGGCAGGCTGCTGACACGTCTGGCTGCTCGGAGTCACGAATGCTGCGGACGTCCCTGATGCCGTAGAGCTTGCCAATGGTACGTGGGTGAGTCCCACCCATGTTACGAGACCGTACGTTCACCTCTTGGGGTCCATTTATTTTTACTTTAATGTAGCAGGCCCTAAATTCCATGGGCTTGGGCCACCACGCCAGGTAGTCATCGGTCCAGCTCATGAGGTCATCTTCACTGAAGGGCACAGTGTTGTAGTCATAGCGGTCTCCCTCTATCCTGTAAAATCTGAAGTGAGCAGCGTTGTGTGGAGCTTCCTCACATTCTCTTAGGTTTTCGTAGGCATAAATAGGGCCGTTGTTCTCTTCTGGGGAATTAGGGCTTGGCTTGGCCATATTAATGCTGAATGCTGTTTTCTTAGTGCTAGAGTCCTCGTGGTCTGTTCTCCTGTAGTTGAGCTTGTTCAGGTACGGCTGTGGGACCCCAATAGCATTAGGGTTGAGTTTGGGAGCAGAGGACACAGCTTCGAGCTCTTCACCCCCCATGCTCGCCAAGATGTAAGCTGTGTAGGCCCTGGGGTTTTGCTCGTCGCAGAAGGCGGGCACACAGGCGCCGTTGGGACCAGTGACTGCGCTGTCGAAACGGCCCCATACTCTGGGGTTGGAGGAGAAACCCGGTTCTGGCTCTGTGTTTATAACAGAAATCACAACCCCTTGGATCTGTTCGCTTTGCAGAAACCTCTCGCTTCTGTACGCCCGGACTTTGATGTAGCACCGTCTGCTCTCTGGGACGTCCAGGTTAAAAAGCCGCCTTTCTTTGATCTCCATGTTCCCAACCAAAAAAGTTCTCTCCTCCCTTTTACGCCGTCTGCTTTTCTCAAGGTTGAAGTCCCCTTCTTCCTCCCATAATCCCGTCTCCGGGTTCAGTGACCAAAGCTTCATCTCTTGCAGGTGCTCTGGCATCTTGACCTGAGCGGCATCCAAATGAACTTTCACTTCCTCTGCATTAAGAGACTCGGTGCCCTGTTCGTCAGTGAAGTCCACGGAAAACATGCCGTATGTACGGAGCGGGAATACGTCTCCTTCCTCATCTACAAAGTTCAGGTCACTTTGTGTCACAGTGGCCATGGAGATGTTTCTTGGATCCAGAAACGTCACACTGGCTTTCACTTTGCCTCTGTAGGCTTCTCCATTTTTCCTATAAAATGCATTAGGAGGGATTTCTAATTCAGCAATTGGATCATCTTCTTCCATTTCTCCCAAGGAAATCACGTTGGTTTCAGTGGATTCCAGCGTAACAGGGGCTTTCTTTCTCAGTAGCTTGATCTCGTGAAACACAGCACCTCCATTCTCCTTGAAGGGCAGAACTTTTGTTGTGTTCACAAACTTCTGCAGCCGATCAACGAAAGTTAGAACCAGTCTCTCTGTGTCCGCTGGGACGTGGATGGAGAAGGTTCCCTTGTAGCCGGTCATACTCACTCTCTTGTTCCCCATGTAGATGTGGCCAAACCTCAGCGGCTCACCGTTATCTGCCGCTGTGGCTCTGCCTCGAACCGTTATTTTGGTCTCGGTGCATTTTTTGCAGCCACATTCTATGACGACTTTAGTGGGGAGCGTGTACCCGTTGCAGGAGATGTCCCTGGTTTCCATCTTGGACACCCCGCAGCAGTAGGCGACGTTGTCCTTACACCGGAGTCCCTTATCCAGCTTCCCAGCGCAGGTCTTTGCTGGGCACTTGCCCACGTCGTAGTAGAAGGAGTTGGTTGCTTTTTGGAAGCAGTCGTGTGGAAGTCGGATGAGGTGGCTTTGGGGTTGGGAGTTGCAGGCTGCCTCTTGTCTTCCTGTTGAATAGGATTTCTTAATGAGCAGCATGAAATAATTGCACGGTCATCGCTATGTGGTCTGAAACTCTCAGAGCTAAACATTGCAGTGAGGTTTCCACAGCCATAAACCAGATGTTTTGCAGGACTCTGGTTAGCTGAATTCATCTGGCTTCCGTTTCGGTGAAGCAGGTGCTCAGCTTTAACTTTAGGTACCTGATTAAGACTTGTGCTGTTTGCAGGAGTGTCCCAGCTCCTGCTTACCCCACCACTGCTATCCAACCCAGCCTCAGCTAGGTGTTCTGCAGCTGCCTGGCTTTTTGGCTATGGACAGACCAAAATGTGTCCCAGGGTTTAAAAAAAACAACCAACCCAAACAAAAATATTCACATGGCAGGCAGCAAGTACAGTGAGAAATCTGCTGAAACCAGCAGACTGAGCTTGGCAGGTCACCTGCAATCCAGAGCTCCGGTTTGTAGAGGGCATCTGGTTCATACCCAGCTCATGCAAGCTTATCTGCTAACTGATGCATGAAACAAAACCCCAAATATTTCTCCTGTGCCTTTTCTTTCCTGTGTGTATCACAGTTCCTGGCTTCTGCAGCCTGCTGCCTCCCCAGCTGCTTGGAGAGCATCGTGCACGTTTTCTCTTACCTATGACAGCAAGCGTGGCAGGCTGGGACTTCGCCGACCCCCCGGCACTGCTGGCCTTGCAGAAGTACTCTCCTGACTGCTCTCTGTTCAAGTTCTTCAGAATCAGGTTGTTTTTGTATTTATATAAGGAAGGATCCAGCAGTGAGCCGTTGTGATACCTGCCAGGAACAGGCGGGCAGTTAAGGGGACAGACACTGACCACCTGGCCAGAGCAGAGCGAGGGCCTAATCCTGCATTCTGCCCTGTGCATTTTGCCAGACCTCTTGCCTCAGTTTCCCCATTTGTAGTCTGGCTGGGTGGCATCACCTAAAAATTATTCCCCTTCCCCTGGCAGTACTGAGATGTGGCTGCGGGGTGGCTGGCAGGGAGGCAGAGCTGCCAGTTGTGCCTGCTGGGGTTTTTCAAACACTTATTTGTAATTTTTTCCAGTAAGTCCCTCTGCAGATGACATTACCCCACCTGCAAGAAATGCCAGCTCTGCACATCTCAGGGAAACCATCATTTCCAGCAATCGGTTCTTGGCGTAGTTAGCTGTTTTATAGCTAAAAACCCACAGTTATGGAGATGGCGAGGAGATAAAAATTGAATCTCTGGGTTGGGTAAGAGACTTCTGTCCGATGAAACTCGAGTTCCTTACCAGAGGTAGCGGTCGGGGGCCGGGCTCCCAAGGGCATCACAGCAGAGCGACACGCTCTGTCCCACCCTCCTCGCTTTGTCCTCGGGGCTCCTGAAAATGTAGGGTTTGCCTGCAGAAGGAGGAAAAGGCCATGGCGTTACACTTCCCCTCCAAAAAAATCACAGTTTATTTCTGATTACGGCATAAAGTCTCCTGCGTTCCCTCCCTCTTTGGGGCTACCTGATCGTTGCAGCTGCACTTGGATTGCCAGGTTTCTTCTGTTGCTCTTAGGCACGGTGACAGTCGCTGTTGCGTATTTAGCCTTCTTGATTTTAAGGGTGTTTTTGCCATCGGGGCAGACTCCTGGGATCCTAAACATGCCCCTGTTATCGGCCGTTGTCAACAGCTTGAGTTTCTTGGCTTGGAGGTAGACCCGGGCATCAGCAGCGGGTGACCCGTCCTCAAGGGACACCTTCCCGTGCAGGGTCGCGTCCTCGCACATGCAAGCATCGCAGTCAGCGTTGACGCGGCCCATGGGGCAGGTGATGTTGCAGGCTGGAGGTAAGGTAGGTGGGTCAGAAAGCAGCCCCAAGTCCCCGTAACGCTCACAGCACGGTCTCGCGCCTGCTTTTAATTTAGAGGCAATAAGACAGATACTGCATAAGGAATAAATTGTATCCAAACCATATTTTTACTGATTATCAACAGCTGTGCATTAGAAAAACAGGGACGATGTCGTTTTGAACCTGACAATTAGTAGAAAGCAGCCACGTGGATATAATTACTGTTATTTACCTTCCCCAAAGGGCTGCATTTCAGGGAAATTTGAATCCAGGTCAGCATGTGAGCTCTTAGCTCAATCCTGGCAAAATTACAAATCCAAATGCCTTAAACTGTGTAGGTTTCTGTTACCAACTCATGCCCAAAAGTCACGACTTTGGTCTATCTTAAAAGCTGCCTCCCCTTATTCAATGGTATCCCGGCTTGGTCAAGACATCGGTTAATGGCCAAATGAGCACTATGTGATGGCTTTAACGAACGGTCTCCCTAACAGCGATTCTGAAACATTTGCGTTACCTGTAGTGATTAATCCTAAATAACAATCTCCATCTCTTCCCAACACAAGGGCTCGGGTCATCCCTTTTACAATCCCAGAGCATCCCTGTACAGCAGCTACCTGATAATCTTTTTGTAGCTGGAAATACACAGAAGAAATCAGGAAAAACCCAAAAGAACTTTCCCAGAGGAAACACAGACTATTTTAAGAGTTGTTTAAGTGGGGATTATAAGAATAATATAATTAATTATGAGCCCCTTTATCAGGCGCTGTGGCGATTCAGTATTTCCAACTCTTCTCCTTCCTGGAGATTGCATGGAGGTGCTGCCTGCAGTCACTGACTCCAGCTCGAGAGCTGCTGTTACAACACAATTAATGGGATTTTCCCTATATCCCCAGGATCTTTATGGGTCCCTCGTGATTCCCCATACCTGGATCCCCCCCTCATCTTGCTTTTTGGCTATAAACTCCCTGTGCTCTGCTCCCTTAGGACTCTCCAGCCCTGCTCTGGAAGGCACCGGCATCACGAAATTCTGGCAAAGGAGAGAGAGGTGGTAAAACGGGAGCGAAGGGAGTACAACGCCCACGCGGTGGTGGGATTGGGACCTTGTCCCCTGCCCGTAAGCGAGGTTAGAGGAGCACCTGAGCAAACATGTCCAATGCAGAGCCGCCCTTCCTCAGTTGCTTCATTACAGTGCATGCCCCAGAGGCGCTCAGCTAGGCAGGATCTCGTACGCTTCTGCACACCGGTTTGGCCACACGTTCCTGAGCACTCGCTCCATTGCGACCATGGAGACAAAAACCGTTTTGAATCTTGCACCAGTGGACCTTGAATAACATCAGCCGTGTGTTACAGAGACGCATTTTACACGCAGGGCTGCCCGAAAACGGGCAGTTGGTTTCTTAGCAGCTTCTATAGAGCTCAGGCTATGCATTTGATGCACCACATGGATTAAACAAACTCAAAGCATGTTCAGGGAGCTGGGAAATAAAGCATGAGAAGGCGCCTGAATGCTTCTGACTTAATTCCCTGCAGGCTACTGAATTCAGGATGATTAAGATAAACTCGAGGGGAGCAAAGTGCACGCAGCTCATGCTTAGTGTTGAATAACTTTGGCTTCAAGGAAATCAAACACACATTGTCATTTAAATGCTGTCTGAGGGGCAGCGCTAGCCTGCGTTTCAAATGTGGTTAAATTAAAAAAAAACCAACCCGAAACCCAAAACAAAAAGAGTATAAAATTTTTGGTATGATCATGTTGAATGTCTTTAACCATACTTCAACATATGTTCTCTATAGGGGAAGTGTGTGTCCTATTGTAAGCACCAGTTACTGTGTGCAAACAGAAGCCTAAGATGCTGCCAAGCAGGCTGAGCGTTTTAGGGGCCAGCTGCTTTATAAAACACAAAGAGGGTTTATTGAGAGTTTGAGATGTGGTTAGATTTTTAAAGGAATTTCTTTAACCGGGCGACTAGATGGTATTAATTTAAGCCGCGTTGAATGGATGAGATACATCCCAAGTCTGTGGTTTGGGTTTATTTTCAAATGACAATGTTCTAATAACATTTACGAGGATGCACTTGTGACTAAAGTTTCTAAAAATGAGGTCTCTTGGAAATGTGTGCCATGTTGTCTCCCACACCGGCTCTTCCACCCGATTTGTAATAAAGCAGGTTGGGTTATTTCCTAGAAAGGCAGACAGGCACACGGCTGGACTATTTGAATAGTGATGGTTGAAAATGAACCCCTGGTTTACAAAAGCGGGTGGCTGGAAAAGACCATTTAAAGGAGAGCAGCCACGGAACCGCCATGGAGTGAGCGCTTGGCTTAGATGGGTGAGTTTTTAATCTGGTGGCACGTTGGCATCTCCAGTTCAGCACCCCAAGTGGTGCATCCCTAGACCTTATTTAGCAACATGGGGGATGCAGGAGGAGGTTGGCTTGAGGACGTGGTCCCACCCCACGCGGCACATGGATAAATGCTGACTGGGACTTGCCCCAAGCAAAAAATTAACGTGCAACAGATTAAAGTGGGGGTCTCGGTAAGATCCTAAGCTTGTTTGGGACTGGCTGCTTTAAACTGCAGGGCTGATGATGATAAGAAAGAAGGAGGGGAGTCCTGTGGAGGAAAATGGCATTATATGGCTCTGGGTAGCACCTCGACAGCAGAAAAAGCAGAAAGCAGAGGACAAGGGAGAAGCCTGAGGGGTTGAGCACTGGTGGGGATGGGGGAGGGAGAGGGCTACCCCGCGGCACCGGCTGGCAGGAACGTACTGCGTCTGGCGTAGGCGAAGGTCGGGTCTCCCTGGCGAGAGCTGCTCCTCGTACCTGCAGGCAGAGGACGCGCGGGGTGTTTCGGGCAGGGTTTGCTGGCTCCCTGGCTGAGCACCGGTCCCTCCCGCCAGCCCGGCTGCACTGAGCCCAGCTGCTCAACCCCACCAGATCTGGCACACCCCATCCTGCAGGCAAAAACTGAGTTTACAGCTCACTGCTGCCAAGGGCAGATGCTTGAGTTTCCAACTGCGTTGGTCAACAACTCAAGATTTTGCTTTATTTCTCCCCGGAGAAGCAGAAGTCACCCCCTGCTCTGCGAGTGCGAGTCCAGCCCCAGCATCGCTGCCTTGTGCCATCTGCTTTGAGGGGAACACAACTTTCCTGGTAGTTTTCCTAAAAATACCTCTCAGCAAGTGGAGGGGGCTTCTCTGAGTGTCTGTATTTTCAGTACTTTGATTCTCCCCAGTGGCTAAGAGAGCTGGGATGGAAGGTTGGGGGAGTCCCCTAATCCCTCAGCATCAGCAGGGCCAGCCCTTTCGGTGCCTGCTGGAATTTAAATCCCAAGCCCTGGGCAGTAAAGCTTGAGGGGTTGGGGTATCTCCTGGGGATTAATGAGCAGAGTGGGGTCTGTGGGCAATTAATGCCCCGTGGGCTTTAATCCCAAAGCAACGGTGTCGCAAGCTGCCCTGGGGATGGGCTGGGCAGGGCCAAGGCAGGTCAGAGCATGTGCTTGCCCATCCCTGGGCTCTCCTCACCCTCCCAGCCCGGCGAGGGGCCGCGCATGCCTCCCACAAGATTTGGGGCTGTGGTCATGCACTTGACCTTCACTTTTCCAGGAGAGGAGCCAACAGCATGTGTCAGCGATAGCCAAAACCCTACAGGAGGTTGCAGATGATTAACATTTATTCCATTGCCTAAATGTCCTCATCTACCCAAATAATATTGTCCAGTTGTAAATTAAGGCTGAAAAAAATAACCTGCGTGCAAACACCCCTCATCCCGGCGAGGGAAAGCTGTTGAGCTGGGAATTCACTTACTCTCCAAGCTGAGCACTACCAGCGGGCTGAAGGTTTTCTGTCCTATCTGGATCCTGCCAAGGGCTGGTTTCAGAAGCCTTTGACCTAGGGATCAATAAATTAGAGGTTAAATTAGATTAATACTAAATTAATTTGAGTCAAGGGTTTGGGCATCCTTAGGCTCAGGTTTTTTTTTATTTCCCTTTGGGTTGTGGCTGGTTAGAGCTGCTGCTGAGAGCTCCTGTGGGGTGTGGTGCCTCATGTGCCGAGTGAAGGGCGTGATGGAGATGCCCCAGAGCATCACTGCCGTCTGGCATGATGCAAATTTTCTATTTCCCTTGGTGCTCAAGAGAAAAAGTTTTGTGCTTTCTGTGTTGGAACAGCTCTGATCAAATCATCTTGTTATAGCTGGAGATATAAAATATATCCTGCCTCTCCTTGCACAGGGAGAAATGAACCCGAGGTAGATGAGGTTGGACCTAACGAGGACGGTGGTTGCTATGGGACATGGACTGGTTCCTGCACTTGCTGGCCACCCACGTCCCCAAGGGGAGCTGGTGGTCACAGCTGGTTCCCAGGGTGCTTGCTGAGACTGGTCCCATTTAAACTGGGGAGCTAAGTCTGAAGCTGCCCACCACCAGCCCTTGCCTGTGCCCAGGTCCTGGGGGCTCAGCAGAGCTTCTGGGCATCTCTGCACTGGCAAATTGACTCTCCCTGTTGCTATCCCCAGGTGTCTGGCCAGAGCACTTCAGGGCAAAATTCTGCTATAGCCTTGGAAAACAAATCCAAAGAGCCTGCAAACATGTGTGCTCTGCAAGACCCGCTGGAGCAGAGGGGCAGGTTGCTTATCGCTCAGCGCTTTGGTATGTCCGACCCGCTGGAGCCAGCAGATCCCGCTGCTCTCGAGCATCTTCCCCCGGAGAAGAGCAACATCGCTGCTTCCCGATGGCTTGGCTCCAAGGCTGGGGTTGTTTCGTGCTCGGGCGATGGGCCGGGGTGGGTCTGCTCGGAGCAGAGGGGAGCCAGGGTGTGGGCTGGACAAGTGGGGGGTCTCGGGGCGGCAGGCAGGGATGGTCCCAACATGCCCCATGGGCAGGGGGGCTCATCCCCGGTCAGCCAGAGGCTGGTGGACTTGCAGACGGGCTTTGCCCATGCTCCAGGGGCTGGACAGGCTCCAGCCCTCATCTGGAAGTCATTTGGCCAGGCCAACGCCGCGCTGACCCAGAGCAGTGCCTGGCATCGCTGTCGGGCCCCTGTCTGCTGGCTCAGCGGCCACCGGCGGACGTGCCCTCATGTCGGTGTGGCTGCGGGCAGGGGACAGCGTGGTGACGGGAATAGAAACGTTTAACCTTCACCTAAAATGGACGTAGCTCCCAGGAGGAGGAGGAGGAGCATCAGTCCTTTTGCCGTGATCATCGTTGTCTCCAGAGGTGACCGGGGAGAGCTTCTTGGAGTAGTCACAGCCGGCTTGTGCCTTCCCCAGACCTGCGGAGACAAGCCGGGCTGTGTCGAGGCTCACCCAGGGTCCTGCTGCCTTCAGGGAGCTTCTCCCAGGCTGAACCTGTCCAAAATACGCTATGGGGCTGCTTATACCCCCTGCCCACCCCCCCGATCCCTGAGAGCCTCCCCAGGGAGGGAGCAGCAGGGGCTCCGCATCTGCGCTTGCATCCCCTCTGCTTCTCGCCGTGGCATCCGAGCCCAAATCTTTTCTGCAGAGCGCTGCTTTGTAACGACATGTCCTTACAACGCCTTTCAACAGCTTAAATACTTCTGCAGGGAAGCTCTCGCAGCCCGCGCGGCTCCACGGCCCCCCCAGGCACCCTGCTCTACCCCCCGCATGAGCGGGGCATCTCCACGCCTGCAGACTGGGCTGAGCGTGAGGATAGCAGCTTGTCCCAGTACATCCCAGGAGCCTGGGGAGGGGGCGGGCTCCTGAGCGTCTCCGAAAGCGGAAAATCCCATGCACAAGCCAAGTCTTTGCTGCAAATGCGAGCGAGAAGCCAAATATTTTCCTTTTTTTTTTTTTTTACATGCAGAGATGAGGGACTGAGGCTTTGTGTTGCTCTTCCCCAGCTCAGCAAATTCAGGTCTTGTTTTAGTGAGCCCCTTCCCCTTCGAGCATTTGGGTATTTAATTTCTGAAGGTACCCACGGAGCTGGTGTTATCCTAAGTGACACCAGCTGGAATTACAGGTGCTTTATTTGATGCACCCCAAATTAATGAACTTGGGGGGGGAGGATATTGCTTCAGCTTTTCTGTGCCTCAGTTTACCCATAAAATGAGGCTTACGAAGAGCAGCCGGCAGCGAGAACACCCTGTTACTTGTAAGCGGTATTATCTCCCCTCCGAGACCGGGGAATGTGGGACTAGGAAATACTTTGATTATGGCTCAGCAAATCCCAGTCAAGCAAAAATAACAAGCAACACATGAGCGGTGTTTTGTGGGCTTAACGGTGGGGTCATGAACTCGCAGCCAGACAATAACCAGGAAAAATTAATCCAGGCTGAAAGCCTGTTTCCCACTCGGCAGCTATTTTGGGAGCTGGCTGCGACTTGTTCGGTGCTGGGTTTGGAACGGGATGCGGCCCTCTTTCCCCGGGACACGCGATGCTGGGATGGCGGAGGGGGGTGGGGGGTTCAAGCAGCCAGATCCCAGCGATGGGGAGGGTTCGGCATTGCCCGTGCCCCCTCTCTGGCAGGGGGCTGGGGCAGCAGCACGGGACGGAGCCGTGGGAGATCAAACAGCCCCGCGTGAGCAAAACACCGCTCCCCCCCGCCCCGAGCCCCCCGCTCCGGCTGTCCCCGTAACCCTGCCCCAAACCCATTAGCTGGGATGAGGAGGGGAGAAGCGGGGTGCAGAGAACCACATCCCCACCGATGTTTTCCAGCCCGCAGCCTCTGCGCCTTCATCTGCCCATCAATTAATTTCCGCCTCGCCCTCAATCACAGCCGCTCTTAATTACGCTGCATTAATAATGGCAAAATTATATAACCGCTAGCTGTGACGAAGGGGAAAAACTTAGCCAGGTTAGGGTTTGTTTTGTTTTTTTTTTCCTCTTACCTACAAAAAACCCATAAAAAGCCCAATTAAGGAGAGTCTCGTCCTCTCGCTGCGGAGCCAGCAGCCGAGCTGCGGTCTGGGGGCGAGGCGAGGGCTCGCCAGCCGCGGGTTAAGGGATTTGCAGCCAGTTGGGAAGAAGAGAGAGAGTTGCAGCTTACCAAAACCTCCCCTGCGCCGCTGCCGAGCCGGGCTGCGCACGAGCCTCCCCGCAGCCGAGGCGGCGAGGTCGCTTATATAGCCCGGCGTGTAGCTTAGGGGATGGCAGCGAGCCACCGGCCGCCGAGCAAAAACAGATCGGACGAGCGAGGAAACCGCAGGCTGAATAATCCCTTAACAAGGTGATGGTAAACACAAACTCGCGGCGAAACAGCGGCGATGCCACGGCGTGGCAGGGTGCTGCCAGTGGCGGGTCAGGGCATGGTGTGGGTAACCACGTCCCGGCGTGGGCACCGCGTCCTGGCACAGCACCATCGCTGTTTGGGGTTTGCCCTGGATCTGGATTCCCAAATAGATGCTGCTGAGCGTTGAAGATGGAGAGAGAGCATAGAGGCATGCCGTGCAATGAGTTTGGGGGATGCTTTTTGGCTCTTGCCCGGTCTGGGATAACACGGTGCCCACCCAGCATTGCCCGTGGGGTTCCCACATTTTGCAGGCGTAGGGCAGGGCTCGGCTCGGTGCCGTGCCCCGCGCTGCCTGTGCTGCCCACGCTGCCTGCTCGCCTCTGCCCCGGCACTGGCTCTGGCAGGGGTCAAATGAGGATGCTGCGGGGATACGAGGATGTGGGACAAAGCCAGATGGATTGGTTTGGACACCTGGGGTAGCGCAGAGCTGCAGAGGCAGGACTGTCCTTGCAAATAAATAAATGTGACTGCATCTCACTCGAGCCATGGGGAGATCTAACAAGGACCCCTAATGGAGGTCCCTGCCTGCCCCAGGCTGGCTTTAACCCCCAGGTCCTTGCTCCCTCTGCAGCCACGTTATTCCCATGTAGCTCGTGGCAGCCGGTTCTGGCTCGGGGTTCAAGTGTAGCATGAAGCCTGTGGCCATGTGTGAGCGGGTACCCCCATATCCATGCACACCGCCCCGGACACCCTGGGGCCATGCTGCTGGTTTGCACAGGAGCCTGGTGTGCAAGCGTGTGCGGTGCATGGCAGGAGCCATCCCTGGGGGACGGGGATGGCGTCGGGATGGCCAGTGGGATGTGCCGGCGGCGTCCTGGGCTGCCTCTTAGTAATCCTTGCCGGCCCCGCTGCCAGAGGGAGCGGTGCAGGAGGAACATCGATCAAGGTGTCACATAAAAAATAATTGGCGGTGGCCTGCACCGGCTCCTGTTTATGTTTACGAGGGAAAAGGAAAAAACACCTGAGGTGGGCCAAAAAACCAGCAGAATATTTATCCGGTGGGCAAGGAGCGCCCTCCGAGCCAGAGGCCCCAGACCTGCGAGATAAACATGGAGCTCGGCTGCGTTTCCCCGCCATGATGAGGACAAGAAGTGGGAAAGGTGCTGAGACTGAGAGCAAGGAATTCAACTTCCCTGGATGGCATTTACCTCCTGCTGTAGCTATTCTTTATGTTACAGAAACCAGGCATTAGCTCTCACCCTGCACAGACATGGGCATTTCTGTAGGGGTTTTGCAGCCTCCTTAGCGTAGGTGTCTCCTCCGCAGTGTGACTCCTGCAAAAGCTCAGGAGACACGTGTGTGGCTTCAGGAGTGGGTCTGGGACGCGTGAGTTCCTGCAAAAAACCAAACCTCTAGAACAGTCCGGTTGCTCAATCTCGCTCGGCTTGGCCATCCCTCGCTGCAGCTCTGGCATCTGGCTGACGTTGGATGGAGCAGCACGAGCAGAGCCCCAGATGTTTCCAGTGCTGAGCACCACTGGCTCCTCTGCAGCTCTGGGAGACGCTCGGCTGCTGCCGAGGTGGACGATGCCCCAACCCGTGGGGTGGAGGGGATGGGGGGGGGTGCTGCCCTGCGCCCAGATGCAGCCAGGCCACCGCTCTGCAGGGCCGTAGCACCCTTGGCTGGTGGAGAAGGATGTGACCCAGACCAAATTGCTCTTCTCTTTCTGGCTGTGGGTTCAGCTGTCCAAGGCTGGTGTTTCCCAACCAAACCATCCGTGCGGCAGAGCCACAGCCCCACAGATGCATTCCCCTCCTGGATTAACCCCTGGGGGCCCTGCCTGGCTCTCATGGGATTTTTCCACGGTTTCATCACCGATGTGTAATTGCAGGGCTGTAAGAGATTTATGTGAATGCTGCTGTGCTCCCCCAGGGCAGTGCCAAGGATGGGGCAGCGTAAGAGGGCTGTGATAGCTGATGGTGCGACAGCACCTGCCTCTCCGCACTCCTCCATGGTTGTCTCCATCACTCTTCTGTGTGCCCTTCTAATAAACCCAGGGGAAAACAGGCTACTGGTGCTCACCCTGGCTATTTGTACCTCCCACCCTTCCCGATACAGCCTCAGCAGAGTGACCGTCACCAAAACCCGACTGCACGGTTCTGGGAGGGCAGCGGGGCTGCTCTCAGGGCTGTGGGGGGGATTTACAGGCTGTGGGGTCGGTGAAATGCTCTGCAGGCTCCACGGAATATCCTATGGGCTCCATGAAATACCCTGTGGGGCCCATGATATGCCCTTTGGGGTCAACGTGGTGCTCAGCTCCCCACCGGCCGCCCCAGTCCTCCCTCCCTGCACCCTCTTTGCTCCACCGAAGGGAGCTGACGGTTATTTTCCCCTGCTGTGTGTTTCTGGGCTCGCTCCTGTTTACGGAGATTGGAGTTAAAATAACTGATTGATGACTTTGTTCCATCCCAAACACTTTGGGGAAGTTTTGTGTGGTTTAGGAGGGCGAGCAGGGAGCTGGGATTTCGTTAAGCGCTTGGCTCCCGGCACTTCTCCAGCCATGCTCCAGGGGTGGCTAATGTTGTTTTTTAAATCCTGTTTTGCTATCCCAGGAGCCGGAGTGATGATTTCCATGGTTTGTAGGAGAATTTGGAGATGTGGCAGGTCCCCGGGGTTCACTCTGAGCTCTGAACCACCAGCAAACCTCGCAGCCACCACAATATTGTTTCACTTAAGCCCTCCTCCACCGCTTCATCAGCACAAAATCGCACTCCAGCTGCCTCAAAGCTTTGGAAAAGAGCCCAAAAAGTGAACTACTGGAGTTTGTTTTTATTGTGCAGATGAGGATTTACAGGCTGTGGCGGGGAGAAAAGGAGCAAGTGGACCTTTCCCCCCTGGAAGGATTTACTTAGGAGCTAAAGCCTTGACCGTAGCTGAGCAATGCTCATCTCCATGTGCATCATTTATGAAACAGATACAAAAAGCACTTTGGGGTGGGGTTATGTGTGTGACCTGAAAGCCAGGAGCCAGGGAAAGACTGATTTTTAGCTCTGGAGGTCAGGAAGGCTTTTTCTGGAGTGGTGAAAGAGCAGGGAGCTGGGGGTGAGCAAGCAGCTTCAGGGTGAGCACCCGAATGTCTGCTGGCACCGGCACGCCACGACTGACACCCCAGCATGTAAAAGAGGGGGTGTGCCCCATCCTGTGATCACATCTGTCAAGGGAAAGGGCTTTTCCTGGTGCTTTTGCAGGGAATGCTGTTATCTGAGTGCCCAGGGGCTGTTCCCTCCACCCCTGCTGCAGGCGTACAGCCCCGCGCCCAGCTCCGCATCACCTGGAGAGAGCTTCCCTGCTCAGCGGGATATCCCGGACCACGGAAGCATCCTGCTGGGGTTTTCCTCCCAGATGCCGTGTCCATCCCTGCCGTCTCCCCTTCCCCATCACAGCACGGAAGAGCAGAGCCGGGCGATGCTATGAGAGCACCAGAAGTGTCTCAGTAGCGAATCCCTTTTTAATTACATTGCTGAGCTGGGGAAATTAAGATAAGTATTCTGGCTCATTTAGAAACCATCTGCGAGATGGGAGAAGGCCATTATTTTCAATCCCTCCATGAGTAATGCACGTCCCAGCCTCTCCCGGCACGGCGCCTGGACAATTAACTCCTTGGGGGACGCTCGCAGGACAGCATCACGGTGCCACGTGCCGGTGCGACGCCAAAATTTGCCAGGAACATCCTGCCGGCAGATGTGGGTTAGCGGCAGGGCCTGAGTTATTGTGCAATCTTGGATCGGTGATGGAAACGCGGTCGCAGGACGTGAACGGGAGCGATGGGAACGTGGCCAGGTCCCGGCCAGGGTAGCACCTCAATGGGAGCATTTAAACCACGGAGGAAGAGCAGGAGCGGAGCTCCGACCCGCAGCCCACCGGCTGTTTGCTTTAGCTCTGGACAGGGCTCGGTGCACAAAGACAGTCCTGTCCTGAAACACATGTTGCAATTAATTGCTCCTGAAGTAATCCTGAATTTATTGCTCTTATTTACTGGCATTAGCTTTGGGCTCGGATGCTCTCCGGGCTGTGCACCAGTGCTGGTGGGATGGTGGTCCCTGGTCTCACCTGTGCCTTTTCCTCCTCAATTTTTTTGCCATAGGCCATGTCAAGGTGGGCCGGTTTGCAGCTGGTTTACACCAGCAAAGCACTGGCCAGTTTTTCTGAAAAAAAATGACAAAATCCTGCATGTCCTGTGAGCGTGCTGGGGAGGGCTTGGGTCTTCTAGCACCCTGAGGTTTGTCTCCCTCTTGCTCTGCAGGGATTCCGGCTGGTAGGCACCGGCAGCACGTTGGCTGGGCAAGCCGGACCAGAGCATCCGATGTTGGCAGCAAAACTGGAGAATCAGGTTAAAAGATGCTTTTAGATGAGCCTCTGCTTTGGATGGGCAGAAAAAGTGCAAGGGGTGGAGCGGGGCAGGTGGCGGGGGCTCCTCATTAAACCATGCGTGATTTTAGTGCAGGTTAATTACTGCACTGAGCAACGCGGAGCTGAGCCTGGGCTGGGGGAATCGGGGCTGATCCGCTGCCAAATTGCAGGTCCAAAAGAGTTTGCCAGCATCCGCGCTGGCAAAAGAGGGCATGGAAATGCCTCCCCTTCCCGGAGCGCCTGCGGTCATGGGGGCAGCCGGAGCCGTAAGCTGTCTCAAGACCACATGCATCGTGCCGAGGGCGTGCTCGAGAGCCAGTCTCTGCCGAGCTAATTCTGGCACTGCTGGGATTCCCCCTGGCGTGGCCGTGGCCGTATCAGCTTTCGGCGGAGGGTAAATGTGTTTGCCGGCAGCGTGGGCAATTTTTTTTTTTTTTGCTGGTCAGTGGGGACCGAGTGCCACCAAAGGGAAGGGCTGGTAGCCGCCCGGTGTGAGCATCTGGGACCGGCTGAGATGAAAACCTGGGAAGAGGTTGGGAAGGATAAGCCCTTCCTGAGGGAAACTCAGCGCAATGCTCCCAGCATCGGATTGAGCGCTGCCTCCCAGAAATGCCTCCCTGGGAGCCCAAATCCAGCCAGGGGGAGATGTCGGCACCGATGCTCGTCCCAAGGGACACCGGGGTCCTGCAGTCCCAGGGCTTGGCTCAGGGCAGGTTTCTTGCAGGAGGGTAAAAACAGGGTGGGGGAGCAGAAATTCTATTCCTCTGGCTCGTTTAATTCAGCATTAATGGCATCTCTCCCTGCTGAGCCACTGATCCTTTCCTAAAAGGAGTTGTGTCCCCACTTGAACCTCACCCAGGGGTGTTTCTAAGCCTTGAAAACATCTCAGGGATACCAAGCACAGGGAAAAGAGGTGCTGGGTGGTGAGGGTTTTCCCTGCTTCTCACTCCTGCAAGCTCCAGGTAACGCTGCTGAGGGTCCCGCAGGGGTCTCAGCTTCCCCCACATCTCACCGCTCCCCCAGCGAAATGGAGGGAACCAACCCTCGAGCCTGGCCTGTGTTTGGGAAGGAGCATCCAAAGGGAGCACAGTGTCTTGGGGCACACAGTCCAATTTGGGAGCACGGGGAGAGGAGGCTATTTGATGTTTGGAGCAATGCAATGGGCAGGTCCCATAGGGAGGAAAAAAAAGCAGAGGATCAAAGAGGGCACGAAAGGCAAAGACAAGGAGAGAATCTAAAACCCATCCAAAAACAAGGGCAAAACTGTTCACTTCCATGGGTTAGTCACAACGAAAACATTGGGATTTCATAATTTCTTCCAGCTCAAGAAAAATACCCAGTGAGGGCAGCGAAAGCCCTGGCTGGAGCCGAAGGGGACCCACAACCCCTCCACTGGCCCCACGGGTGATTCTCCTGGTTTGCTGGGGGCAGGAGCATCACGGGACTGGGGGGCTGGGTGAGACTTCCCAAATAAATCCCCCCCCATCTTGGGTTTCCAGCCTGGGCAAGGAAGCAGAGGTGCTGTGGGAAAGATGCACCGTGGGTGGAGCAGCGATGCCCGCATCCAGGTTTTATCGCTTGGGGGTGAGCGGATGGGGCTCGGCACCAAATCCTACCGCATTTTCTGGAGCTTGGCCTCAGGGTTTGGTCTAGGGTGATAATTTCACTCTTTTCTCTTGTTTAGTTTAGAGATGGGGAAGGGGGACTTTGCTCTGGTTGAGGTGAAAGATGGAGGAAAGACCCTGAGAGCTGCTGCTCCGCATGGAAAGATGTAAATTTGGGGAACCTCTGGGAATGACGCTCTGGACATCTGGGTTCCCTTGCCAGCGGTGTCCTTGTCCTTTACACCATCCCGGCTGGATATGTGATTTGGACATCCAGCCTGACTTGCTGGGCTCAACACTGCCAGGAGCACCAGCCAGAGTATTAAAACACGAGAATTGTTGTGGGTTTGAGCATCGAGAGCACGTTTTTCTCAGCACCGCTGCCCAATGGCGTGATACCCCCCGGAGAAGGGCTTTTACCGGTGAGGGTTCCAGCCCTGATACACAAAGCCAAATCAGAAACAGCACGTTATTTCACCAAGAAATGGCCCAAAGACACCATTTGCCAAGGTATTGAGCCCGGTGAGCGGGAGAGATCCCTCCCTCTGCTTTAAACAAGGACTTTTAGGAGGGGGAATGGGGTGACCCAGATTATCCCCACGAGGGACAGCAATTATCGTCCCTCTTGGCAGGCTCGGCAGAGTGGCCGGGGCTGGGTGAGCAGGCGGAATGAGCTGCTGGTTTATCCCCAGTGACCGCTGAGCTTTGGTCCTCTGCCTTTTGCTGCAAAGATTTGGGGGAATTTAGGGCGATACCCTGCGATGGGTGGTGCCCAGGGTCCGTCTGTAGCATGGAGCCGGAGGTGGCACTGCACCGCACGCAGCCCCGATGCCGGTTTTTTAAGAAGGATGAAAACTGTGAGCTTCACAACTGCTTGACTTGTGAACTTTGGGTAAGAAGAGAAGCCGTTCCAGAGGTGAGCTCATTTCTAACCCCGGGAAATGACTTCATGGATGCTGGTATTTACTCACAAAAACATCGCATGTCAGATGTCCCTGACTAGACTTTCTGTTTCGAGTCCAGTATGAGACAAAAATTTCCTTGGACGAGCTGCTCCTGAGACAATTCAAGGCTTGGAGGAGGAGAAGAATATTGGAAGGAAAAAAAAAGAAGAAGAGCATTAAGAACTCTGAAATCATGAGGTTTTTCTTAGTAAAGAGGAATTTTTGGACAGCCAGCCCAGCAGAAGCACCTGCCTGGGGTGATGGTGCTGGGGTGAGGGTGCGAGTGATGGGTGCTGCTGTAGGGTGGCTCTGCTTGACGAAGAGCCATCGTCACCCCCCTGTAATGCCCAGCAGCTGGAGTTTCTCATGGAGGTGAAAAGACAGGTTTTTCTCTCTTTTGTGAAGCCAAGAGCCCGGCAGTGATTTATTAGGATAAACGGCAGCAGGTTCCCTGCCCCGCGCTTACATTAGCTTCATGGAAATTACATCCCGTGCCACTTCCCCTGCATGAGATCCCGGTTTACACGGGATGACCGACAGAAAAACACAGCGCTTGTGCTGCTGCTGTTCAAGGTCTGCTCGTGCAAAAAATTGCCACCGGGGCTGTGCTACCTGTTGGGGCTTGCTGGTTTCTGTTTCCTCCGGCATCCTGGGATGATCTGTACAGATTTGGGGAGCAAAGTCCTATTTGGGGAGCCTGGAGATTCTCTGACTCCCTGTGACCCAGCGCTGGGCTGCAGATCCAGGGATGTACTGGGGCAGCATCCCAAAAGGAGGGGATTTCGGAAAAAGCCGAGCCAGGGTGTATGGAAACAAGCCCTGCCTGCCAGTACTGTTTCCTAATCCTGGGGACCAAAAGCCTCTGATGGTTAAACCAGTGTTCAGAGATTCAGCTGAAGGCTGCTGAGCAGACAACGTCCAAGTTGACCTTTGAGGAGACGAGCAAAAAAAAAAAAAAAAATAAAGAGAAAACACAACTGTGCAAATGGCGGAGAAAAATAGTCATTTTAATAAGGGACCCCACCCTTAAAATAAGCCTTGTTGCTAATGAATGCCCAGGACATTTCTGGGTGATGGCATGCTAAAAAAATCCTCTCTGAAGAGGGACCAAGGGCTTTGTTGCGGCATGAGCGGAGCTTACAGTTCTTAAGAAAAATCCTGTCCCTCTCTTGCATCATACAGTCGGGGATGGAGAGGACATTTCTAGACAAAAAGGCAGCCAGCCGGGAGGGAGGACAAACAGGGAATACATTCCTGACTCGCTATTTAATTGCCTTAGTGCAGGTGCAAAGAGCTAAATGAAAGGAAAAATAGGGATGAATGTGCGGGGCCGAATTAATCTTGACTTTAAGCAGGAGTCTAACGCAAGAAGGAGGCGTCTGCTGTAATAGATGGGATCCCACCCAACTTCTTTGTGGTTTCTGTGCTTTTTTTTTTTTCCCCAGGGAGCAGGCTCCTTGCCGCTGCGCTGGCGGGTGATGCCCCAGCCAGGTACGGAGGTGGTGGGGACGGTCCCCTCCGGCGTGGCAGGGGTGGCCGGTGCTCGCTGGATGCCTGCCCTCCCCTTCCACCCATCGTGGCTTTGGGGTTTCAGCCAGGCTCCGGCAGGACTGGGGGACCAGTACCCCGCTCCGGGGGGATAGCGTTGATGCCAGGGCTGCGTCTGTTAAGCAGCTTTGAACCTGGGCCTTGGCAGGAGAACGTCCCTTCGCTCCCAGCTCGTGAGACCCCCTTTTGGGTGGAGGGCTGGCAGTGCCGGGGCTGGGTCTGCTTTTCTCTTTCCCCTCGGATGTAAAGCACTTTGAAGGCATAAATTGCCCTCTGCAGCTCTGAGCAGAGAGTTTCCAGCCTGATCCCTTTCAGCAGTGAAATGGAGAAATGATGGAAGGTTTGGGGGACCCCAATGATGCCTCAAGGGCAGATGCGGTCCAGCGTCTGCAGCATCTCCTGGGTGTCAGGAGCTGGTCTCTGCCACACAGTCTGACTCTTAAACCCACAAAGGGGAAAAAAAAAAATCCTCCTTTTTCACTGTGCCCAGGAGTGCTCCTGCAAGCAGAGCAGCCTCCAAGCTGATGCATCTTCCCCCCCCGTTCAGAGCTCAGGCATTTCCTCCTGAAAATAAATGGGAATAGGTTTAATGATGGAAAACCTCCTCTCCCACAAAGCAAATCTCATCCTCTTGGGGAACAACGCAGAGCCACCGCCACCAGCCTGGGACCCGCCGTCCCCCTGTACACCATGTGCGTCTTAATTTAAGGGACCGGGAGATGCAAAGGTCTGTCTGCACGTAATTAAAGCCCCCGCGATGCCCCCGGGAGCGTGCCTGCCCCAGTGGGGATCGAGGCTGGCCCTCTGTCACCCCCACATCCCCGCTTTTGCTGGCCAGCGGAGCAGGGTGTCCTCGGTTTCCCTCCCTGGCCTTGCGTTGCACACCCTATTTTTTAAGCCCTTGTGAGCTCTTCGTCCCTCCCACGGTTTCGCGCCGCGCATCGAAGCTCTCGCTGCGTTACACCGAAAGAAATACAGAAAGAACAAGGCGGGGAGCTGCTAGAGCGCAGAGGAAAGAGTATATTCATTAAAAGGGCAAAATGACCCAAGTTTCTCCTGATTAATTCCCTCCTTACAGCATTTCCAGTCCAGACACGTACCTGCCTTCATCCGTGATGCTCCCCCGGACCTGTGCGGTCCAGGAGCATCGCTGGGGCACGCGTGTGTGCCTGTGTGTGCTGCCAGTCTCCCGGTTGTCTGAGCAACGGGACGTTCATCACTAACTCCAGGGATAATTAACTCATTTTCCTGTATTTATAGAAAACTGATGCAGGGAGTGCTGGCACTTATCCCTGATGGGGCCACATTTGGCCACAATACCTTGAATTTTGGCCATTTCTTGCAATACGACGGCTTTGTCATCATCCCCGCTGCCTGCTCATTAAGCCTGAAACCGGGCAGCTCGTTAAGCCCGCAAGGGCAGGGGTGCTGGCCCCTGCCTGGGGGTGCAGCACCGGCCCCTGCCTGGGGGGGGGCTGCCCATGGGTGCCCACCTCCGCCTGCCCTGCTCCTGGTTTGCCAGCGCAGGGGGTGTTTGCATCAGCGCTGCCATCTCCAGCTGCCTGCGTACGCCGGTGCTAAAAACAGCGGAGCTCCCGGCTCGGCTGCTGGCAGGAGGGAAATTTTTCTGCTTCAAAGGGTTTCTTGCAGGGATGTGATGCAAAGAGGCACTGGAGCATCCTGATTTGGCACCGCGGCGGTAGGAGACCCGTGGAGCAAAACAAGGAGCATCTTCTCTTGGCATCAGGGGATGCGTATGCCAGGTACGTTCCCATCAGCCGGGACAAATCCAGACCTCGATGTGGGGTTCCTCTTGTTTCGCCCGGACAACCAGCGAGCAGCTCGGTACTTTTTCTTTTCGCTGCTTGCTTGTTGGGCTGGATTTTGGGGAGGGAGGGGGGTGAAGGCAGCAAGGGGGCTCGCTCTCCAGGGCTGGGGGCGCGGGTGGTGGGGCTGGAGGAGGGTGACTCGTTGCAAGGTGTCGGCGTCTCCATCCCGCAGAGCTGGGGAGACAGATTTGATCTCTGCTGTGCGTGCTATTTGTGCAAAGGTGAGGAGAGCTTTATTTTGGTATCAGCAAACCAGAAGGTGCTTGAAACAGTAAGAGACAGACCCTACCCACGGCCGGGACTGTTACCAGCTCGTGCCCCCGAGAGTGGGAAGTATTTGCCCTTGAAATGTGAGTTGTCCCCAAGCTGGGCGTGCCTGGGCAAAAAGGGCAATTAAATCGAAGCCGTGGGGGACCACCACGCTGCTCACCATCCCCTAGCCACCCCCGTGTGGGGGTGTTTCCACCTTCATCCTCCTCCTCCTGCTTCGCCTCCCAAAGGCAAAGGGAGAGAGGTGCTGAGCTGGTGCTGCCCGGGTCCTGGGAAGGTCCTGGCTCCTAAATGCCACCGTGGTCCTCTCCCAGGAGCTGCTGTCAGTCCCCAGACAG